>WWET01000072.1:505114-526791 GCA_011038615.1 Limnodynastes dumerilii | reverse complement strand
AAACCAAACCACAAAGTGGTAGGCACACACACACCCAAATGAACTGGTCGTATTATAGGGGTGCACGACAAAAGGGTAATGATATGAGAGCACATAAATATATATGTTGCAAAAAACCACAAAGTGGTAGGCACACACACACCCAAATGAACTGGTCGTATTATAGGGGTGCACGACAAAAGGGTAATGATATGAAGCAAGAGCACATAAGTTCGTCAGCACGTCCCAAAAGAATCCAATAGTCAAAAATAAATGGTATGCAAATTTTAATAGCATGGTATGCCAAGGAATTAACTCATTCACAGTAAAATAGATATTACAAGTGCACAGTGCAATATAACAATGATGAGGCTCCAGATGAATAATATGCGTTCCAAAATAATGAACAATAAATGATGTCCCAAAAAGTAAAGATCAGATCAGTCGCCTAGGAAACCGTACACACAGCGCATGTCATAAAGACAGCACAACGTGACAGTCCGGCACACTGGTGCGTCGACCATTGCCTAGGTGACAATACAAAACACCAGAGGGAACACTAAAGTGCTAGTTGATGCTAAATGACAGGAGCAGAGGCAGGAAAAAGAGGGATAAAAACAATAAATGTTAATTTATAAAAAACAGTACAGATTAAGTTCCTCATTTAACCCATGAGGGGTCATAGTGTTAAATAGGTAAATTAATTTAGATTCTTTCTGAATTAGAAGTAAATCCATATTACCACCTCCTCTTAGGAGACAGATTTGGGCTATTGGCATGCACTTAAGGTCTTTTAAGCTATGGCCACATTCTGCAAAATGCCTAGCTACAGGGGGGGTCTTGCTGTCAATGACGGTAGCAGGGCGTTTAATGGAAGATTTATGCATGGCTAACCTCTCCTTGAATCTTCTAATGCTCTTCCCTATATACAACTTGGGACATGGGGCCTGATCCAGAGCTACGACGGTGCCGTCCGACGGGCGAATGCGTATGTTCGCCATGCGTATAAACATACACGCCCCTAACACTCCCATTGTAAAGTACCTGCTTACGGCGGCTATACCTTACACTAGGTACTCCCGTCGGCCGTACGAATTTTCGCACATATTACGCAAAGCGTACGGGCTTAGCACGCCCATACTGTACAATTTAAATGGCTATCCCCGCCTCCGTGTAGTAAAACGAGCGCCCAGGCGACTGTGGTACTGAACGCATGCCCCTCGAGCGAACATTTCGCTCACAATACGACCGCTATACGCTCATGTCGTCCAGCCGACCGGAAGCTGTCATACTGGGCATGCGCAGTGCGAATTTTCGTACAAAAATACGCAAAAAACGGTCGTACGCTCGCTCGAAATCGGCCAATTTCGTAGCTCTGGATCAGGCCCATGGGCACATAATAAGGTAGACGACAAACTTACTGTCACATGAAAGTCTATGGTTGATCTTATATTTAAGGTCCATGTTGGGATGCTGAAACTCATCACCCAAAATTTGATACCTACAATATACACAATCCGTACATTTGAAAACACCTTTTTAAGAATCAAGCCAGCTCCTGGATACAGTAGTTTTGATATCATTATGTACAAGTTTATCCCTTGAATTAGGGCTGCGTTTAAAGCTAATCAATGGGGAAGCGGGAAGTAAAGGACCGATCTTAGGGTCAGTGGCAATAATATGCCAATGATCCAACAATACATGCTTCATCACGGAGGACATTGTAGAATAAGTAGAAAGGAATATAATGTGATTATCGTTGTCCTTAGATTTTAAGTTTTTAAGTAATACATCACGATTCAAATGTAGACAACGTGAAATAGCTTCAGAAACTTCATTTTCACGATAGCCCCGCTGAAGGAAGCGATCACCCATAGTTTGTAGAGCAACAGGTACTTTATCAGGCTCTGATGTAAGCCTGACCACTCTAACAAGTTGATAGTAGGGAAGACCAGTTTTTAAAGGTCTTGGAAGGAAACTGTCTGCTAAAAGTAACTAGTTTCTATCGGTACTCTTTCGGAAAAGTTCAGTTGCAAAGCCATGAGGATTCTGTGTAATGAGAATATCCAGAAAACTAATTTGTTGACATGAAGAGTTTAATGTAAATTTAATAGTCGTCTCAAGTTGGTTTAAGTAGTTCACAAACTGTAATAGAGCATCCATAACAAAAATAAATCATCAATATATCGAATGTAAAAAGAGATAAATTGTGAATGAGTGGGATGACTCAAAATAAACTGTTGTTCATAAATATGCATAAATAAATTGGCATAGGATGGGGCCATGTTTGACCCCATCGCCGTGCCCTGTATTTGCACAGCGATGGGGTCAATGAGAGCAAGACAGACCTGGTAGCTTTGATACCCTCAGAATGTACAATGCTTGTGTACAAGCTGGCCGCGTCTAATGTTGCCATAATACAATGGCCTGCTAGAGGCTGAACGTTGTTAAGTTTCGTGATAAAAACGGTAGAATCTCTTACATAACTGGGAGTGGTAACAACAGCAGATTGAAGATAGAAGTCCAAATACAGGGACAAAAGTTGGCTAAGTGCACCCCTCGAGGAGATAATTAGTCTCCCCGGGGGGGTTCACCAGCACCTTGTGAATCTTAGGAAGTAAATATATCAAGGGCGTAATGGGAGTATCTTGTTGTAAAAAATGCTTTGTTTCACCAGATATATCACCTCTTTCAACCGCCTCGGTCAATAAAAGATCAATCTTTGCCTTGTAATCTGTAGTAGGATCAAATGTCAACACCTTATAGCATTTATCATCTGATAGTTGTTTCAACACCTCTTGTACATAGTCATCCTTATTAAGAACGACTACAGCTCCACCTTTATCATCAGGCCTCACTACAATTTGAGGATTCTTCTGTAGAGACTTAACAGCCATATGTTCCTCATGGGTGAGGTTAGAGTATTTAATTCTCCCAGCTGACCATTGTGCCATGATATCTCTTCACACTAGTCTGATATATGTTTCAATGGAATGATTGACCACCGGCGGGTCAAAAGAAGACTTAACTTTAAAAGGATTCAGTTGAGGCTTATTGGTCTCTTTGGAGAAATAATCACGTAGCTTTAGCATTCACTATAAACGGAACAACTCCGCCTCTATGTCAAAGCGGTCTGGCTGGTATGTCTCCACGAAGGACAAACCTTTATTTAGAATACACATTTCTGCCGATGTAGGGGTATAACAAGATTATATACAACTATCTCTTTTTGTATTGCGTTTTTGTGGCGCTTATGTTTCCTGCCACCGTGCCGCCTTGGTCTTGTTTGTGCCTGCTCCTGGTACCTATGTCCTCTCTCAAAAAAAGCTATCAGAGTCAGAACAAGATGCTTGAGATTCTAAATCAGTATATGACCTGTCAGCAAATGGTCTTTGCAGGCGTCGTGAGTTGGGTTTGAAACGGAAATTATAAGCGTTATTGGTCCAGGGATAAACCCTGCTTTCCCTGTAGTCGTCCTTGACTGTCTTATATTTGCGTTTTTTGAACACCAGTAAGTCTGTTTCAAATTGTTTTAATGAAGTCTCTAATTTATTTATCCAATCTGTGGCTTTATCGTCCCTTAAGGCCCTAAGGCCTGTAGATTCCAATTGTAAAATGTCCTGCCGAATATTATCAATATCACTGTTTACTTTTTCAATTGTAAGGACCATGAGATCGAAAGAGCATTGGTTGAGAATGTGGCACCACTGTTGGCAGAAGGATTTGTCACCTATGCCAATAGTGGGTTGGTTAAGCAAAACAAAACCTTTTGCAATCAATTTTTCTTTATAATACTGGGATATTGTTAGTGTATGTAGCTTCAAATCAACCTCACGTTTTTTCAACTTGAGTAAATCCGAGTAGATCTCAAGAGGAGTGTCAATATCAAATGCCAAACAATCTGTATTGCTCTTTAAAATCTGTGACACCTCTTCCGAGGTATACCATTTTGTGCTGGTGTAGTCATCCACTGCACCAGCGCCGGCATCCATATTGAAAAGACCAAAAAGCTGTATCACACAGTAATTGAAAAAGTATAGGATTACAACAAATAGGGTATTATAGGCGTGCACGACAAAAGGGTAATGATATGAAGCAAGAGCACTTAAGCTCGTCAGAACGTCCCAAAAGAATCCAATAGTCAAAAATAAATGGTATGCAAATTTTAATGGCCCGGTATGCCATGGAATTGATTCATTCACTGTAAAATAGATATCAAAAGACACGTCTGCCTCTTTTAAACGTCCCATGTTGATCAACAACCCGGCTTAGCAGCTCGGCAGCAGACGCTGAAAAGATAACACACCAACAGTGACGTCAGACACAGGAACCCCCCGCAACACTGGTGACGGCCCGTAATGAGGAAATCCCCAGCAACTGTAACGCCCGCAGCACGCGGGTAAGGAGAACCTCCAGAGGGATAGACTGATCCCAGAACGGCACCAGCTCCACACAGACATCACCGGCTGGCCACGATCTGGTCCACACATTTCCGACAGGCTATATGACAAGGGAAGAGCAATGGGGTAGATCCAGAACTACATTTGCCGTACGTTTATTCGCGGAGTGTATTTTCGTGCGCGTAAATTTGTTACACTCCCCTTGGCACACCCGAGGACGTATTTTGTTAAGATACGCTTTCCAAACCCTACCTTAACTTTTTCCAACGTAACCGCAGTCATACGCACACGTACGTATGGCCTAGACGAATTTACGCAGCTAAGCACGCCCATACTGCACACTTTAAATACAACCGCCCATACTGTACAATTTAAATGGCTCCCCCCGCCTACATTCCCTAACTCCAGCGTCCGTACTAACTTCGTAATAGAAACACGCCCCGTTGTCTGAAAATACGCAAACAATACGGGCGCCCGAATCGCCGCTACGAAAAGGTCGTTCGTACGACCGGAAGTTGTCATTCTGCACATGCGCAGTGCGTTTTTTCTGCCGAATTTACGCTTACAACCAGGCCATGCAGAAATTCGCTCCGGGTTCTGGATCAGGCCCAATGGGAGTAATTCCTTATCCCCCCCCCCCCCCTTTGTATCGCAATACCACGCTATCGCCATTTTTTCCCCTACATACGCGAGTGACAAGAGGACAGCAGGACGCGAGGGGACCCCTTGCACGCCACCTGCGGACAAGCCTGAGGGAGCACATCAACGGAACCCCCAGGAAGACGCTACCGCATAGTGCCTTTCCTGACATCCATACAGCACCCGCAGACGGCATCTGAGATACTTTTATGAGAATACCAACAAGACATCAGCAGGGTGAGTCATTCCACCACAATACCTTGTGACATATCAACAGTATTACGAAATTTTGCTTTTTTTATCTCCCTATTCTACCCTCGTATTTACTTGGCTGAGAAACACACTGCTGCTCAAAGATAGAATATTTAGGAGACAGACATCTATTCAGAATAGACTTTGATGTAATCCACCCATTCAGGAAGTTCTGAGCGCTTTGTCTTTTTGAACTATGTTAATTTTATAAGCATTCTATTTCTCTCTTTATCCAATATTTCACATTTTTTTAATATTTCATCCTTTTTTGTTGCTAAGCTACATTTCATTTTAATTAATATGTATAAGGTTAATGCTTTTAAATTACCTGAAAGTGAGTGCACTAAAACTAACCTTTTTCTTCTAAGTTTTAAAGTATTTGTCCTTAAGTCAAATTAATAATTTCTATTAAATTAATGTAGATAACCCCTACGCCCCCATAAGCAAAAACTGTGTAAAATACTTCATGGGGTATATGGCAGTCACTATGGTGCAGTGTGTACTGTACTGCCATCACTGTCACAAGGGGGTGTATATTCAGGGCCGCCATCAGGTGGGGACAGTCGGGACTATTGTCCTGGGCCCGGAGCTGACAGGTCTTGTGGTACTCACCTTTGCTTTGTGGGTCAATGTGCAGGGAACAACTTCCCTACGCACCGACCGAAGGTTAATTCTGGTCAGCGGCGCCCCACCCCCTATGTGAGTTCAGTGATGACGTCATGTAGGGAACGGGGCCCGCAGATGTGTCCCGGGCCCCACTATTTCTGAAAGCAGCCCTGTGTTTATTGTATGGGGGTCGTTAGAGTGCAATGTGATGTGTATGGCAGTTACTAGGGGGAACTGTATATTGTAAGGCAGTCACTAGGGTGCAGTGAGTATTGTATGGCTGTCCTTAGAGTGCAGTGTGTATTTTATGGCAGTCACTAGGATGCAGTATGTATTGTATGTTAGGGATTTACTGTTACTGTATAGTGCCACTTTATTTAAGAGTGTGCATCTTCTATAGGATTTAACTTGGGGTCCTCCTTGGGACCTTTTTTATTTTCTGTATTGTATGTTAGTCACTAGGATGCAGTTGTATGGCGGTCACTGAAGTGCAGTGTGTATTATATGGCAGTCACTGGGGTAATTATTATATATATACTTTTCTCATTCACTCATGTTTTAACCTCCATTTTTCATGCTTCACTGAAGGAATAATGCAATTTGGGGAGAATAGTGTGACAAACAGGTATAATATGTCATGTAGGAAGAGTGATGTGATTGTGGGGGTATAAAATATAATACGGAGTGAGTGGTGTGCACTTTTAAAACGATAGGCATTACCAAGTTCCACCATAAAATCGGAGGGGAGGAATTTTTCTTTATGCCCAGGGCACCAAAATATCTACTCTAGTAGATGCAAACTGCCCTTTTAATAAGGGCTATCTGCCTGTTGCCTAACAAGAAAGGCCCTTTGGCGGTCCTATCAGTTAGAAAAACAAAGCAATCCGGTCAATAAGTCAGTGTTGTCTTGGGCTGATTTGTCATTTTCTGAGGAATGGATCCATGCCATAGTCAGTGTTGTCTTGGCCATACACTACATGATAATAAATCAGTGTTGTCTTGGCCATACACTACATGATAATAAATCAGTGTTGTCT
Organism: Limnodynastes dumerilii; assembly: GCA_011038615.1. Classification (NCBI taxonomy): domain Eukaryota; kingdom Metazoa; phylum Chordata; class Amphibia; order Anura; family Limnodynastidae; genus Limnodynastes; species Limnodynastes dumerilii. The sequence continues at coordinate 519,878 of WWET01000072.1, read as the reverse complement.
TGGCCATACACTACATGATAAAAGGCCAATCTTCCGATAACAGGCTAATGGCTGGATAAGTGTGTTGCTAGCATGTACTTACATTTACATAACAATATACATACAAACCTTTAGCACAAAAAAGGACTTTTATCTTTTGTTTTAAGAGTCACATTTGCATTAATTATTACCTTGCTTTAAATGAAACTAAATTTACAAAACACTGTTGTAATGCATCTGATATAGTACTTCTTTCAAATATATACTTCTTTTTTATATATACACAAAAATCTTAAAAATCCTAATTACAATGAACATAATTTAGCAACAAAAATGGCAAAATATTTAAAAACTTTAGTAAGTAGTAATTCAATAAATACATCAAAGCTATTAAAAAATATGACCAGACTGTTTAAATATAAACATATCTAGATGAGATGCTGTAGGTCTATCATTAATTCAGTTGCTATAACACTGATCAAATTATCCCTGTACTATATTTGCAGAAGGTGTTTACATTGAATAAACTGAATACATTTATTTTTTCACTTATAAAAAAATATTTCACCCTTTTTGTTGCTAAGAACAGTCCAAGATGTGCACACATGTGAGCTACTCCAGGCACATGCAATACAGATTTTTTTGCATTTTACACTAAGCCAGCATTTACACAGTTAACTCAGCACCGGATTCACACATTCGTATCCACACCTAATTCCCCGCTCCCCTCCCCCGTCCGTTTATAGGGCTCCCATAACTACTTGTGCTTACGCACGTAGTTTCCCCAATCCTCCCTCCCAGCCTAATTTATATCCCTCGCCCCACTTACATTACAGAACGACCCCCCGGCATGCCTCCTCCTACCTTTAAAACTACGGACCGGATTCACACTTGCGAGAGTGATTCATAAGTGCGGATACACATGTATCCACACCTAACTGGTACATAGATTGCGTAAATGACCAACTACGAATGCGTAGCAGAGGCTTCTTAGGTGTGAATACGGTCACCACGCAAACTGCATGGTTTATATGAACATGCATGCGCACTGGCACCATACCGAATAATATGCATCTAAGAAGCTTCAGCTTTTTAGGTGTAATTCAGCCAATGGGGTAGATCCAGAACTCCGCTTGCAATACGTTTACTCGCGTAGCGTATTTACGCGTGCGTACCTTCTATACACTCCCCTTGGCACACCCCTTGAATGTACGTATTTTGTCCGAGATCCACTTTCCAAACCCTACCTTAACTTTTGCCCACATAACCGATGTCATCCGCTCACGTACGTATATGAGCAACACGTATTTACACAGCCAAGCGCGCCCATACTGTAGACCTTAAATACAAACCCCGCCTACATAGCGTATTTCAGACGTATTTTTGACTTACGTAAAATTGACACGCCCACACGTAAGGATTTACGCGACACATACGTGAATGGCCCATACATTCACATTTACGCTACGTTACGGAGTGTATTTTCTACGGTGCGCATGCGCAGTACTTACCAAAATGCGATTTTAAGTGTCCGCCACACGTAAATTCGCTCACAAGCGTTGTTCTGGATCTGGGCCAATGTGTGTAGATTTTGTGAGCAATCTTTATCTTGGGTTTTACTTTTTGCTGTCAGCAACCACTTTGGCTTAAATTTTTCTTCATAAGTAACGATCTGCCGAAAACACATCAATGGTCTGCTTTCTCTTTGACATCCCCTTTTTATTTCTTTGTCCCTTTGTGCATTAGTGGCCGCAACATTTTTTTTAAAGGATGGATATAGATAGAAGTAAAAAAATAAAAGAAAAAATTCTGTAAAAGTTCTGTTACTGTCAGTGGCCATGAATCATGGTTTTCCGCAAGTTATATGGAGGTGTTATTAGTTACTGTTGTCTTCCTATTTTCATAAAATGCACATTGAGCAAGAGCAATATAGGTAGAGACATTTATCAATCTAAAGGATATTCTCCTGTCTTGTCATAGCAGATTCATGACCCATCTAGAAAATAAATGTAATCTGTAGACAAACACAAAGCTGGAATGGGGATTCGAACCTAGGCTGGCAGAGGATCATTTTCAGGTTACATTACAGCAGATTATATTATATCCCATAAAAAGAACAGTGTGTGTTCTTGTCTATATAGCTGCGGCTCACAATCCCACAGCAATAAACAGTTCAGTGTTAACCTTCTGACCCGCGTATAGTCCCTGCATTCTAAGCCTTCCACAGGATCATCTATTTCAGGGGATGGACAGGAAGGTAATAGAATGTTGAAGATTAAAAAGATTATACTGCTACTAAAAATCGCCAATGCTGTTTTCAAGCAGAAAGCAGACAATATCAAAACCCATTAATTGAAAACAAACACATATATATCATTTATCATATCTACAGAAACCAAAATACATTTATTTTATCTATCAATGTCCCTTCTCCTCTCCATGGCACATTATGCTGTTGTACTTTGATGGTGGCAATTTAGGAGACTTGCTCCATCCTCCAAACCAAACAGATATATTCAGCTGGTTAACACTTTCCAAACCAGAATAACCCGGAAAAACTATTTTACAAACCCAGCGGAGTCAAGAGAAGAACTTCTCCAGATTACTGTATTGAGTCCACCAGTTGTGTAAAACCCAGTCCACGATGGCTTTGTAACAAGGCCAACATGTGTAAAGAAGAGCAGCCCTGTAGACAGCCAGCCAACACTGCTGTCATCCGCTTTATCACAGATTGGCTCTCTGTAAGCACGGGAATCAGTTGAGCAATTTGTCTTCACCACAGATAACTGCACATAGTTGATAGACCTTTTAGTGAGTCCCATATAATTTGTAGGCCATGTCTATCCAGCATGACAAAGATGTGCTAAAGGAGCACGGACCTGATTCACAGTTAGTGGACACTCCCCTGACACGCCATCGATTTTCAGCTTCTTAAATGACTTAAGAATGCCAAAGAGCTACCTTAAGTTTAGGTTCTTAGTTGTCTGCGTAGGGTGGCTAATTAAGAATGTTTCTGCCTAACCGTGCCCAGATTTCCTCATTTAAATGCCTCCCTCCACCCAATCTTCTTATCTTCCTTCCAAACACGCCCCTTCTTTCTTAAGTCACTATGAACCTAGAAGAAATAGGTTCATAATGGTGATTCAGAGCCGTCCCGTTCTTAAGTCCTACATAAATTGCGTATATTAAGGTACTACACATGCACAGTTTATCCCTTCTTAAATATATGCACCTAAAAAGTTGCATTTTCTTATCTGTGAATCAGATATGAAAACATGTCTGAAGATGAGAGAGAGAGAGAGAGAGAGAGAGAGAGAGAGAGAGAGCAAACATAGATAGTCCTCCAGTTTCATAATATATCCTACACAGAAAAACAACCACCACAGAGGGCATACCGTCTTTCCCCGAATATAAGAGAGGGTCTTTTTTTTTCCTTCAAAAAAGGCACTATGGCTTATTTTCAGGGTAGCGCTTTTTTTTTTAATTTTATTTTTTTTGTTTATCCCCTCTTGTATTTAGGTTAGCAGTGAAGCACACTTTAGGTTTTTTGTTTTTTTTTGGTATAGGGAAGATGAAGCTTGGTGGTGGGTCTGTGGTTGAGTTAGACAGCTGAAGCTGGGGTTCAGCGCCAGCTAGACACATAAAATGACGCTCACCTTAACTGTGCACACTGTAGTTCACTTGCTCAGAGCCCGGTGCACTGAGCGCCTTAAGTATTTGTTAGCAGTATACCACAGCTGTGGAGGCAGGGCTCACTCACCGACGGATCTGAGAGGGAGGCTTGCAGTAATAGTAGGCCAGGCATGCGGACGCTCACAGGCCGGGAAGCCTTATTGCTCAGCAGAGTCAGGACGCACTGCGCGTGACTAGGGCTTATTTTCGGGGTATGGCTTATATTTCAGGAAATATGAAAAATCAAGGTAGGGCTTATTTTATGACTAGGTCTTATTTTCGGGGAAACAGGGTAACTACCAGTGGTGCCTCCACATGTTGATCTAAAAAGTTAACAAAAGCTAGCAACAAATATAAACCAATAATGGGCCAGATCCAGAACAACGCTTGTGAGCGAATTTACGCGTGGCAAAGACGTAAAATCGCCTTTTGGTAAGTACTGCGCATGTGCACCATAGAAAACACGCTCAGTAACGTAGCGTAATTGTGAACGTATGGGCCATTCACGTATGTGTCGCGTAAATTCTTACATGTGGGCGTGCCAATTTTACGTGCGTCCAAAATACGTCTGAAATACGTTAAGTAGGCGGGGGTTTGTATTTAAAGTGTACAGTATGGGCGTGCTTAGCTGCGTAAATACGTGTTGCCCATACGTATGTGTGCGGATCACTGCGGTTACGTTGGCAAAAGTTAAGGTAGGGTTTGAAAAGCGTATATTGAAAAAATACGTACATTCAAGGGGTGTGTCTAGGGGAGTATATAGAAGGTACGCACGCGAAAATACGCTACGCGAGTAAACGTACGGCAAACGTAGTTCTGGATCTACCCCAATGTAACCTGTAACAAGACACAGTTCCCACTGCTGGTCATCAAATATAAAAGGATGTATTCCTTACTGCTGGTTAATGAACTGTCACAGGATCTCTACCGTTGTCCTGTTAGGTTGCCCTAGTTGCCATGGGATACGACTTATCCCTATATAGCTCCTACACAATGAGTATAGAGGTTTCTTTCTACAGACAGTAACTAACTCTCACTGGCTCCTCCCACTGTGCTGTAGGAGGGTTCTCACTGCCACCACTAGAATCCTACAATCAGTGCATAAAAACGCTTTCAGCCGTGTATCCACTGATATGGCAGCTGCACAACAGCCCTTGTGTGTGTCTGACTGATGTCCCCCTGAACTGCTTGCTTGCTGCAGAAGGTCACAGGACACTGGGTTCACTTAGATCCCCCAGAGAACAGATTAGATTTTCACTAATCTGTAGGTCACAAGATACATCTGGTCAGTGCTTTTTTTGTAAGAAAATAGGTGCCGGAACTCACATCAACTCACGCATGACCACGCGACCAATCACAAGCCAAGCAGCGCCATCACAACCAGCGCGGACGAAGTACGCACACAAGCAGCCTGTGTGCACCATTTTAATAATTTGCTGCCAAAACTTTTAAAACTTGGAAAATCCCTCGACAAAAAAAATACTGCAGCTGGTACAATTCTTGAAAGCAGATAGATATTTTATTAGCTCTCACAATAAGAGCAATAATCCCCAATAAGGATTGATACACACTAGCAGTGTGCTAGTGGTGGGAGACCTCTCCGTGGACTTTTAGGGTGAGGGTTAGGCTATGGAGAACAAAGACTTAGGGAGAGGGTTAGGGTTAGGCTGCGAGGAAAGGAGACTTAGGGTTAGGCTGTGGGATTCCAGCCTGTATTCCTGAGCATAAGGGTTCCAGGTTGTTTCTCTGGTATATGGGTTTAAGTTCAGGAGCCTGTGCTACAGGTTTCCCTTGGAGGCTATCACTGGGGGCTGCGACCTAAGTTCTTTTTACGTTAGTTGGCGTAGCGTATTTACGCTATTGTAAGTACTATGCGATCCCCTGGGCACTCCCTTCGCTCGTACGGAATTTACTCTATTTACGTTTGCCAAACCCTACCTTAACTTTTCCAAGCGTAAGTATGGACGTACGTAATGGATTGATGTACGTAACCACCTAACCCGGCCCATACTGTACGATTTAAATGCCTCCCTCCGCCTACAAAGCGTATTTCCGGGTGTCGTATGGATGACGTGCCCTTTCATTCGTATTTACGCTGAAGTTACATACGATAAGAGTTACGCTGCGTAACATCTGTCTCGCGCATGCGCAGTACATAATTGGTGATTTTACGACAGTGGCTAGCGTAAAAAAGCAATCAGGCGTAGCTCAGGATCTGGCCCATTACAATTTATGGGGTAGATCCAGAACTACGTTTGCCGTACGTTTATTCGCGTAGCGTATTTTCGTGTGCAAATATTCTATACACTCCTCTAGAAACACCGCATGAACGTACGTATTTTGCCAAGATACGCTTTCCAAACCCTACCTTAACTTTTGCCAACGTAACCGCAGTGATCCGCACACGTACGTATGGGCAACATGAATTTACACAGCTAAGCACGCCCATACTGTACACTTTAAATACAAACCCCCGCCCACACGTAAGTATTTACGAGACACATACGTGAATGGCCCATACGTTCACAATTACGCTACGTTACTAAGCGTATTTTCTATGGTACGCATGCGCAGTACTTACCAAAAGGCGATTTTACGTCTTTGACACGCGGAAATTCGCTCACAAGCGTTGTTCTGGATCTGGCCCTATGTCAGCAAATACATAAATTCTCTCTCTGTACATCAAGGTCCGTGAAAAAGATACGTAGATTACGTTAAAAAATTACAACGCATACGCAGTAGTAAAAATCGCTGAACACTGGACATATATGTTATACGTCCAGTACTCTGAATACAGACCCAAATCTCTAAATATGTATTTCATCTGACTTTCTTTCTTTTTCCCGCTGCCATTTTTGTCCTGGCGATCATGCCATATGATTCTGCTTTCCTTCATGCAGTAATAGTTTGCATTTCAATACCAGAAAGATTAATGTCTACAATCATGTATTCATTTGCTTATAAAAGAGTTCCATCAATTTTATGGAGCAAAATAGTGCCAAAGCATTAAAAGTATAACTGTGTCCGATGCCCATATTGAAAATAAATACATTGAAATTAGCCTTTATTAGATTTTCCATTAGGTTAGTATAATAATCATAGAGTTAATAAAATAGTAGGAATAATAACATCATTTATAGAGGAATCCATATCCTGGAGTCTTTGCATGCATAGTTTTCTCGCACATAGGAAAGGTCTTCTATTGCATTGTCCCAGACAAGAGCCCAATATATATTCATAAGAGCAATTCAGGATGTGATTATACCCTTACTGAGACTCTGCATAGTGGATTTTCTGAAATAGGGTAACTACTAATATTATGAATAAACGTGTACCACACTCTGAAAAGGGATATGAAAAAAGGGAAAAATGTAAATAGGAAATAATCTGAGAGCTTCTGCTGTAATGTGGATTAACCCAATAGTAGCCCTAGAAAAATATCACAGGATATCACATTATAAAGGCTTTGGCTGCTAACATGACATACTTAATATGTTGCTGTGTAAATGCAGGCATAGACTAATATACTGCCGTTGCGAGTTCCTGCTGCTACTCCTCTCCTTGTGAAATAGGGACAGCCGAATGTTGCTTTTGGCTGTCTCTATTACGGATGAGAGGCGTTTCAGATTTTTTTTTATGAATGGATGAATATGCGATTCACATACTCACCCATTCATTTTTGGAAGCGCCGCCAATGGGGACTTTGGGATTGTTTGGCTGCGGGGAGGGGATTTAGGGTTAGGTAGCGGGGGGGACTTAGGTTAAGGCTGCAGGTTGGGTGAGACTTAGGGTTAGGGATGGGGAGTGGGGATCCTTACCTTTCGGAGCACCGTGTTCGGTGCTCCAGGGATCATTTGTTATGCCTCTTCGAGGTATAAGCAATCGATATCCCAGTCAGTTCAGAACTGGCTGATCACCGGTTATAGCCGAGAAGGGAATTATGTACAGCTCGTATGTAATCCCCTGTCTGGAAAGTTGCGCGCAAGGTTGTGGGCATTCTCACGGTGCTGTAAGGGTCGGCGTACATAAATAATGTTACGTACATCAGCTGTTACGTAAAAGGGGCTATCCCCCCTTTTACTACAGTCGTATCTCTGCCGTGAAGGTGGAGATCGACATGTAAATTAGGGGACGTGGTGGGGAAGCCCTATTACAACCAGGTATAGGGCCGTAAGGCCGCATACCTGGTCATAAAATTAAGATAGGAATCTGGACATGTAAATGTCCAGATTTACTACTGAGAGCAGGGAATGCAGGGGACGTGAGAGTGGCCATAATGACCTTGTGCGCTCGTAAGGCGTGCGTAGGTCTGGATCCGGCCTAAGGACACTAGATCTTGTACAGATACAAGGTAATGGGGTCCAGGCAGATATACAAGTACAAGGTAATGGAGTTCAGGCGGGTATACAGATACAAGGTAACAAGGTTCAGGCAGGTACTGTGTATATAGGGAAAAGGTCATTAGAACCAGATACCAGGAATTAGATGGACATACACAACAGCAGACAGACAAGACTGAGGCAGGACAATAAACAAACAGAAGCCCTGTGGAAAGCAGGGCAAGAAACTGGGAGACCAGATATAACAAGACCAGACAAGACAATAGCAAAAACAAAAACAGAGAAATAACAGATAAAGGCTGGAGCAGACTATCCAGAAAACAAACAATGGGGTAGATCCAGAACTAGTTACGCTAGCATATTTACACTAGTGGGTGACGTAAAATTGACATTTTGTATGTACTGTGCATGCAGATGTTACGCCACATACTTAGAACGTACTTAGCATCAGTGTACATTGGCATAAATACAAACGAAGGGGCGAGTCAATCTTACGGCATCAGGAATTACGCTTTGGAGGCGGAGACAGGCATTTAAATCATACAGTGTGGGCATGCTTAGGCTCATACGTATGTAAAGCCTTTACGTATGTCAGTGTTTTAAAAGTTAAGGTAGGGTTTGGCAAGCGTGAAACGGCCAAAGTAAGTACGGCCGAGGGGAGTGCCTAGGGGAGTGCATAGTAAATACGCTACGCATTGAAACGTAATGGAAACGTAGGTCAGGATCTGGGCCAATATCACCAGCAAGGGAGAGTTCTCCCTACTGGGTATTTAAACACTGAACATCCTCCCAGCTTAAATTGGTCTTAGCTATTAGCCACCGGGTGAGCTCCATTAATTATGATAGCACCTGGAGCAGAATATATGGCTGTGCTGTTTACACAGCAATCTGGCTGCTTAGCTACAGTACAACCATAACTGCTGTCATGCCTAGCAACAAGCAGGGTCTGCTTGAGCAGCCAGGAGAGAAAGAGTATGTGAATATCACAGCAGAATGTAACACATGCAACATAGACCTGACCTCTGCACATGTTCTGTACGTACAGAGGTATTGAAGCTTGCAAGCAAGAGGGAAATGCACTCCCAATGTCACTCCTCTCTCACGTGCAGACTTTGAACAATATCTGTGTCCATAAACCAACTTTCCTAATCTTTCTGAATCTTGCAGAATGTCTTATGCCATTCCCACAATGCTTTTTTCCATGCCTTGGTTATTTCCTAACCTTGATCCTCTTGATCCTCTTGCGGATTTTAGGCATGCAGGAGGCGGGGCACATCCTCCCTGTACGAATCTCCTTGTGTACTGAATTGTGTTTTGTATGCAAGGAGATCTGTGACATTACATCTGGCACGCATATGCACACATCCAACGTCCAGGCTGACTTATGTAAGTCATCTAATGTTATTAAATCTGGATCTGGTCCCATATATCAATCTAGTTCATGAAAACATATTGAGGTTAATTCAAATTTTGTAGCTCAACTCTAAATTTCAGTGTTTGTGTGCAATAATCAGTATAATACTTTATTCGCAGTGTACCAAAAACACTGCAAGCTGCTGTGTAAAAAGGTGAAGATCTGGGACACAAAAACCTGAGTTATATTCCCCGTCCAAGTGTAGATGTGCACCTTTTGTGTTGTTACTTCCCCTAACCACATTATCTGTCTTTTCTCCTATTTCCTCTAATTGTTTTTCTTATATAAATTCGGATAAATACAGCAGAATATAAATATAAATCAGTTTTAATCACAGGGAAAAAAAAACCTAGAATCTGTCGCTAACAATGACATATTACACAATGTTCTGTAGCTTCAATCAGCGCAAGTAATTATAACAACCATACATAGTAGAAATTGTCCTCTTCCCTGTAATATTTATTATTACATTGGTAATCATGTTATTCTCTAATAGTGCATTACTCTCAGTCAGAACATTATTCATATAATCTAGTCAGTTTGGGACAGAGAATCACACAACCAACTCTACAGATGTGGCTGTGTGTAGCATCTGGCGCAATAGGGGGTCACATCCAATATAATAGTCATTTCTTGATTATTTCAGGTTCACTCCTTGTATATCTGATCACATTATAGAGTGTTGGGGTTATACTGTAGCTGCTGCATTCTATCTGGTGCTGTTGTGTGTGATGGATTCTGGATGGATTCTCTTTCAGGCATTTCTTTGAACCTTCTCTAGGGCTTCTTGGACCAATTAGTAACATGGGACAGCGCTCAGTAACAAAGAATGCCTCTTGGCGTGCAAGGTAGGCAGGGGGCATGGTTGGATCCAATGTACTGGGACAATGGGCCTGATCCAGAGCAACGCTCGCAAGCGAGCGTACGCTCATCGTATGCAAATTTTCGGCAAAAAATTCGCAATGCGCATGCCCAGTATGACAGGTTCCGGTCGCCCGAGCGTCATGAGCGAATAGCGGGCGTATCGTTAGCGTATTTTTCGCTCGCTGGGCGTATTTTTTTTACGATGGTCGGCTGGGCGCCCGTTTTACTACAGGGAGGCGGGGATAGCCATTTAAATTGTACAGTATGGGCGTGCTAAGCGTATTTTCGCAGCGTATTTTCTGCGAATTTTCGTACGGCCGACGGTCGTACCCAGTGTAGGGTATAGCCGCCGTAAGCAGGGACTTTACTATGGGAGTGCTAGGGGCGTGTAGGTTGATACGACGAGCGTATTTTCGCATTCGCCCATCGTGCGAATTTTCGTAGCGCTGGATCAGGCCCAATGACCAGATGTTTGTATCTATTGGAGTATCTTAAAGGATCTTTTTTGTTAACTTTTATTTTTATTATCTTATACATGCATTATGACTTTTCAGTACACAACACTATTATAGGCTGTGCTTTATCCTATCTTTATCTGTTAGATCTGTACATAGGTGTACGTTTGTCTGCCTATAAATAAAATAATATATTTAACCAACATGGGCTGGATCCAGACTTAAGTAAGTGCTTGAAATTAGTTACTACTGGGCTAAACCATGTTGATTGCAGGGGAGTCATATTTCATCTGTTGCAAACAGTGTTAGAGTTGAGAGGTGATGTTTCCTATCCCAAGTCTAAATAACAGTGTGATAGTAAAGCTGGTCAGTATCTGTGTGCAGTAAGCAATTCAAAGATATCTCTGCATGCAAAGAATACAATTACCTTGATTCCACCTGCAATCAACATGGTTTATCCCAGGAGTAACTAATTTCAAACACTTAAGTCTGGATTAAGTCTGGATCCAGCCCCATGGGTTTAAGCTTATATACTACTTAAAAAAAATATTTATGGATAACATGTTTTTTTATCCAGGGGAATATGAGACATTACAACCTTTAATAAATAAGTAAAATTCTCTGTAATGTGCATCCCAAGTGGATGCTGCCTGAATACACATGTTGGGTCTTACAGAACATAAAAGGGATATTTTTTAGGCACAATACTGTAAGGAGATGGATAGAAATATGTTCTCATATATTATTTATTCTTTTCAGCTGGAATACGGTCGTGTATCATATGTTTACCTGTCTGGCGGATGCCTGCTCACCACCACTGCTCCAAACAATGCCAGTTCGGCAGTGATGGCCACTCGATAATTCTGCACTCTACTATGATGCCTGTTCAACACTTCTAGACCCGGCACTGACTCCTGATCTACAGTTCTGAACTCAATGTAATGTGGATGGGTGAGTATTATACTTTATCTTAGGGTTAGATTTAGGGTTAGGCTGCAGTTAGGATTAGGCTACAGGTAAGGTTAGGGTTATGCTGCAGTTTAAGTTAGGCTGTGGATAAGGTTAGGGTTTTGCTGCGGTTAGGCTACAGGTAAGGTTAGGGTTAGACTGCGTTTAGGGTCAGGGTTAAGACTACAGGTAAGGTTAGGGTTAGACTGCATTTAGGGTCAGGGTTTATGCTACATGTAAGGATAGGGTTAGACTGCAGTTTGTATTAGGCTGTGATTTGTGTTTGGGTTAGGCTGTAGTAATGATTAGTGTTAACATAGGACTTATAAACTTCAACAACACTAAGGATGGTATAATAATACTATTGCCCTTAGTGGTGGCAGCAAAACAACCCTGTAGAGTCTATTTGTATCGACATTCATACACTGTCAGACTGATGTTTTTGAGAAAATTACACCAGAAATTACAACAAAGTTCCGGCGTGTATTACAGAATAATACAGATCAGTATCAATAATGCAGGTCTGTTTTATACAGATAGGGTTTGAGGAGAGATGACTGTACATGCCAATCACCCAGTTGTCAAATCGGATAAAGCAGTTTCAGCAACCTGTGACACATTGGTGTTGTGAGCCTACAAGTGCTACAGGTCACATCACTGTGATAGAGAAAAGGAACTTTATGAAAAACAATCTCTAACGCTCTCACTTTCTTATTACATACTAGAGAATGTCATCTAGAATCTGATTGGTTGCTATGGGCAACATCTCCACTTTTCCTTTTCTACAGTTTAGTAAATTTAGCCCCTAGTCCTAAATATTGCTTTATATGGCTTGCTACATGTCAACATTCATATAAGAAAGACACCTTTGGCTTTTGATTTATTTAATTAAAATTTTTAAATATTATTAGAAACATAGAAAGTGACGGCAGATAAGAGCCACATGGCCCATCTAGTCTGCCCATTTGTTTATTTAAACCTATACTGACCCTAGACCCTATTTACCCTCAATTTGGTTAACAATTTAGGATACCCTTATATTTATCCCAAGCAATTATTAAGTATTTATTTTCATATACTATTCCTGGTACACCCTTATAGCATTTCAAATTTGGTATCCTCATTTATTTGGCATAAGTGTTCATCCCATATATGCTAATTTTTTCTCCAGTTATGATTGTCTGACACGTTAGCACACCACTGAAATAACAAGTTAGCTATTACTACGTTTTGAGAACTGTATATTCTACTTGAACAGATGTCTACCATAAACCACCATTAAATTTAGAAGCCTGACACAGATTAAAATGTAAGAGTAGTTTTTTAAGTGGAAGAATTAAAGGGGATGTCCACATAAAATAAATAAGTATGCGCAGTGATTGGGTAGACAACACGTATGTATTTCTCAGCTGTAGACGGACAACCCTTATAATTATTATCGGTTGCACAGTGACAGCACCACCATTTACAACTTTATTCACAGCTTGTAAATGTTACTTGTTCTTAAGCAAAAAGTCACAACATATTGTTTAAATCTCATTCCCAGAGACACAGGGGAAAAGAAGCAGCTGTTTACAGAGACAAGTTTTCTACAGGGGGGTTTCACACTCACAGATCAGGACATGATTTGAGGACGAACCTCACTAGTTTTGCCGAAATTGAGTTCTTTTTTTTGTACACTGGTGTTTAACAATTAAAGATCTCTGACCACCACTTCTTCATAACTTCATCCAGGGCTGGATTTAGGGCCACAAGGGCCTGGGGCTAAAAGGGCCCATTGGAGTGGGCGTGACCAGCCATGCAGGGGCGTTTTAAGTGAGGAGGCCTTTGTGCAGGATTTGCACATGGGCCCCCCCTTACCTGAGACAGGACTATCTGTCCCGATTGGCGGGCCAAAAAGGGGCAGGGCTTATAATGCCGTCAGGTCCCACCCCCTGTTCAGCCAATGAATCGGAACAGTCCCACCGCAGGGAAAGGGGGACTCATTTGGCATCTAATTCTTCCCTCTGGAAGCTCTTAGAGGAAAGAAATAGATGCTGAATGGCTCCCCTTCCCCTGCCAACCCAGGGTGCAGCATGCATGCCACTGGGCCCCCTGTTCTGAAGGGCCCGTGTGCACTGCACACCCTGCACCCATTATGGATACGCCTGTGCAGCCATGCATTAGTGTGACCAGTATGGCACAAGGAAGCATATGCTTACTAACATTACTTAGCTCCCTGAAGGCATACGAGGCACATCTAAGCCCCACAATTGCTGATGGGAGGAGCTGCTGCAGCTGAGCTTCCGCTGCGGCTCCAAAATTGTCCATCTCATATATTAATGACACCACGGATCTGCTCAGTGTGACAGCATTGACCAAGGAGCATGGGAAAACATAGGCAGGATGCAGCAATTGGGGTCCACGCAGTCCGGACAACGGGTCATCATATTCATTGGATTTCTTGATAGGCTTATTGCAGATGTAGGCCTGGCGCTGTAGTCCCATCCGCCCCATTGTTAATCTGGCCCTGACGTTATCACTCTATTGCATGATAAGCGCTGCAAACAGATCCTGCTTGTACAGAGTTGCTAAATCACATTGCTGTTCTTTATTGTCATGATGAGACATACAGCAGTCAAAGAAATCCAGCAGTTGAACATAAACAGCCAAATATAAAAACGGGGGCGGGTTGTGGGTCTGGACAGGTAAGTTAGTTGTGGATCTGGCAGCACCTAACTTACTCTTAAGTCTGAATACGGTCCTCTATTCCTAAACTTATTATATATAAATCAGCCGTACATATGAACTTACATTTGCCCTGGGCGGCTTGCAGTCTTGAAGACCATGGTCTTGAGACTCACCAGAACAGGATCTAGAAGCTGTAAATGGTGATATCTGGCTTTTCCAGGACATGCCCAATAAGCTTATATAAATTCAGAAAACTAGAAATAAAACAGTCATAAGTTTACCTGGGAAGGTGATTCAGTGCTTAATACACCAGCCCTTACTTACTTCTATCTAAGTATAGAGCTCTTGTTTGCTTTGTGGGAGCACCTAGCACTTATTCCCAGATAGATGCTTACTTGTGGCTGCAGCTGTAGGATATATAT
>WWET01000072.1:458200-470595 GCA_011038615.1 Limnodynastes dumerilii | reverse complement strand
GGGGGAGACTTAGGGTTAGGCTGCGGGTAGGGGGATTTAGGGTTAGGCTGCGGGGGTGACGTAGGGTTTTTTTTACCGAGCACCGTGTTCAGTGCTCCAGGGATCGATTGCTATGACTCATCGAGGCATAAGCAATCGATATCCCAGCCAGTTCAAAACTGAATGGAAGCGAACGGCCCTATCGTTTGCAACGGGGACCCACACTCCACTTACATACCCTCCAACATTTTTTACTGGAAAATCGGTACACCTGGGGGGCGTGTCCATGAAGGGGGTGTGGCTTGTCCAGAGAAGGGGCGGAACTTTAATCTATTTTTATTTTGCACCTTATTGTATGAGCTTAGAACTCACAGGAGAGGGTCCTGTCACTATAGCAGTACTATAGTAGTCTATCCCTGCAGCTCTGCTATAGTGATCAGATGTTTCAGGGCTAGAAGGTGAGTATAGGGGGGAGGGAACTGATGGGTCAGAATCCAGTACAAGAGCCATTTCAGCCGGTACAGACCACTAAAAAAAGTACTGTCCATGCTAAATAGGTACAGTTGGAGGGTATGCACTTAGGACCAGATCTACACATCCCAGCAAGACAGCCAACAGGGCGGTGCATCTCCTCCGCCTAACTAAATTCCGTAAACTGGGCTAGGTTGGGGAGGGGCATTTAAATTATATGGTCTGGATGGGATTAAGGGGTTACATGCGGATCAGCGCTCGTACGGAGCTATGATCTGCACATGGGACTTAAGACTGCCTTATGACAGAATAAGTCACCTCAAGTCTGTACGAGAGAGGTGATTGACAGGGGAGTCCATTCCCCTCATTACTGCAGACAACCTGACCTCTGTACATGCAGACAACAGGATTAGGATCCTTAACTAGCTTACATATCACACACATAAAGATATGCAAAATTAATATTATGTGTTTATAAATAATTTCATGAAATAGGAAACATGTTTCATACACTCTGTAATGAAATAAAAGAAACACATCTGTAATGAAATAAAAGAAACACATTTGTAAATTGCCACTTAAAAATAAAATGGGAATCTCGTTTCCTACAATGTCTCAATGATAATCAGAATTGACCACTGTGATAAAATGTAGTCACTGGAAGGGTCAATAAGCAAGAAGCCAATCAGG
Organism: Limnodynastes dumerilii; assembly: GCA_011038615.1. NCBI lineage: Eukaryota > Metazoa > Chordata > Amphibia > Anura > Limnodynastidae > Limnodynastes > Limnodynastes dumerilii. The sequence continues at coordinate 469,455 of WWET01000072.1, read as the reverse complement.
AAACAGTCATAGGTTGTTAACCTCAGCAATAGACTTTGTACCTCAAAGGAGCCATTGCCAAAGAGAACCAGCAAAAATCACTATCAGCCTATAGATATGTAGAATAGTGTTTGATGGCAGGCAGTCTGCAATGGTCCAGCAAATAGGGCTAGGTAAAGGAGATTTGCACTTCTCTGAGTTTCAGCAGACATGTTGAAGAGGGTCAGCTTCTATGCCATGGAGTTGGGTGGCATTCAGGATATGGTGATGGCTCTGTTTACACAAATGTATGAATTGTCTATTGGAAAACAGGACTTTAGTACTGTCAAGATACAAAGTAAATGGAGCAGAAATCCAGTGTGTTTAATAAATGTACCCAAAAGGAAGAACATATATATGTCCAGAATAAGAAAAGGGATACATACACTTTGGGAATCTGATATTGCAATGACAGTTCTTGATGAAGGCAAGTCTTCTTGTCTGTCATGTTGCCATTTCTTTTGGATAACTGCCAATCTTGGGGTCCGGTGATGAGGGACATGGTGCAATACAGAAGTTACATTCATAGTAATATAGTTGCTAGTTAGAAGGATTGTATCTGACTCTCCTGGGTGCCTCTGTGTCTGAATGTCAATGCCCAATTGTATATATGATATCTGCAGTATCCAAGAGTTGAATGATTTGTGCAATTTTTTGTAGTTGCTGAAAGACCAAAAGCACACTTTGTGCAGATAAAAGCTAAAGGCTCTTATGAGAGTGGCTCACCGAGGCGAGGAGTCCAACAACTGGCCAAGTTTTCACCAGAGCCCCTATGGATGGATTTGGCTGCTGGCCGTGATGGTGGGGATGAATTTGGCTGCAGGCCAGTAACATGCTGTGGCCCCCAGTGACAACTCAGAACAGTAACCTGATACACCAAGTCCCAAGCTGCGACACTTGGAACACCAGAATACAGCAGGTTGGAGTGAGTGCATAGACCAGAGTGAGGAATGTCCAGTCTGAGGGCCGTATACCATCCCTGAAATAATTTGGTCTGGCCTTCCGCAGACGGGACTCCAGCAGGAGTGTAGCTTGGCTTCCGGATGTGCTAGTCCAGTGCACTATGTCACAAAATCAATTTGGCCACTTCCAGCGCTCCGGAGGTGGCAGGTTCCTGCAGGCTTGATTTGATCCAGATCTGCTCCTGGGTCCCTGGTGGCAGCTGGGACCCTGAAACTCTCTATATTTATTGGATCCTGATCAGGAAAATGTCATTGGGGGCAACCTGCATGTGGAAGTAGCTGGATCTCTGTCAACCACCATTTACTTTCAAAGCTCACATTAGGGGTGAGTTAATAAAATCTTTGACCAAATATAGCAGGCTTATTTCTAAGTTGATTCTCGTGAGACTCACGGCAAAGACTATAAAAGGGCCCCAGCAATGTAATTAATCATTAGCCGGTGGAATCACGAAGAAGAAGAAGGGGCTCGTCGGAACAAGCAAGAAGAAGAGGCGGAGCCGAAGACCCGTTCGACGCAGAGGAACATTGAGGACTTCTGAACAGTGAGTATTTTATTTATGGTCACTTCATTATGTAAATTTTGAGTATTAACATGGGCATGTAATGTGTATGTATTTTTTATGTGGGCATCTATGGTGGCTATTAATAGAACAGAGACATCTATGGAGGCTGTAACTTTTACGGGGGCAACTAGTGTAGCATTTTAGTGAACGGGACAATGTATTATTTTATTTGATGTACGTGGCCATATTATCTGTAATTTTTGTAAGGAGGAATGATTTTTTTTTTACGGCAATGTGTGCTGCTGCTTATGGTACTATAAGGCACAGCATGCCCTGCTAAACATTAGCATGCTGTGCCTTATAGTACTAAATGCGACTGCTTGATAAGGGTTTTTTATATGCTGTGATATACATTTTTTAGATAAAATAATTATTCTAATAATAAAAAAAATATCTTTGGTAATTTTTAACAACGAACCAGTGTGTGTGGTGATTTTTCCAGCTAAATTGCCGTGATTATAAGCATACAATCGCTGCAATTTAGCATGCAAAAAATCGACACACATTGTTGACGATTATAAATCGCCAGGCAAAATGCGGCATACTAAATTGCGTGATTTCTTTGAAAACATTTTGGTGATGGCTGGCGATTCGTAATCACTGGAAAAAAACGACGTTTGTAAATAAGGCCCATAGAGAGGCACCAGTTTACATGGGACACTTGCAGGAAAGTGGGCACTTAGTGGAAATTGATAGTTGCTAGGAAGCAGGCACTTTGATGATGGCAGCGTGCATGCTGAGAGACAGGCACTTTGGGAAGTGTAGAGTTACTGCTAAAAAAAATAGGCACTTTGGAAAATGCAGACTCTTTAAGGAACAGTGCTGGAATCACATGAAAGAAACCAATATGGCCGCACTCATGCAAAAGAACGTGCACAGAAGAGAGGAATCCAGTAGATTCTGACATATCTGCACAGAAAAGATAAACTAAGTACACTCTATATATAACTTTAGGGGCTTCTTGGATTATTTGAGGTACTTGAGTGGTGGGAACCACTAATATGTAACCATAGATGCTGCCTATCAGCTGCTGGTTTACAGGATCATTTATCGGTGTCTTTTTGATGTATCGGCCATTACATTACATTAGGTTAAAATGTTATAAATCAGGAAAAGTCAGACTGCATTTTGTGGCTAATTTTCACAGAAGATCTCATTTTAAAAAATCATGGATCAATAAATACCTGGGAAGACCTGGGACCCCGCAGTGCACCGGGTCTAATTGGCAGCAACCTTTTGGACGAAGCAGCCTTAATTGTTAGATAGAACAGTGTATGACCAGACACAGACCCAGAACAGGGGCGAAGAGCAGCCATGAGGCTGCTAGCTGTGTGGCTAGGACCAGTTACTGTGCATGAGAATAGATAGGGGCTGCTGCTCCATACCAATTTTGAACCACCGTCCCTGAAAGTAAATGCCTTTCATTGCTGTTCCTAATGAGGCTCAACATGAATATGCTCCGTTAATTGAATCTATAATGCAGTGTGTTTTGGGATTGTTCTCTTCTAATGACAGATAATATCTATAATTGGTTATATCTAATTACTGTTTACAAGTACACCGTCTCTTTATAGGTTGTTGGTTGTATTTGATATGATACATATTTCATCCTTAATTTTCTGAAAGTTGATTTTAAATTGATGTCCAATAAAATATGATGTTTTAACGTTTGGCTTGTTTGGGCTGTGATGTGCACCTGATAATGACTTAGCTTGGTAAATGCTTTCTTTGTTACCCTTGTGTATATATGATTGTTTTTTGAGCTATCGGTAGCACCCACAAATATCTACCCATAGCCTGTGCGACTCTTGTTTCTCAATAAATACTTTACAAACAATTTAAAATTTTGCCTTTTTTTTTAGTAATCTGCTGTTCATAAAATTCCCACCGCAGGAGAACCTTTACCAATGAGAAGGATAATGGTGTTGTTATTATAATAAATATGTTTTGTAATATTTTCATAATAGTCTGATCTAGTTTATCGTTTTCTGTTTATTGAAAAGACCCTGGACCAATGAACCCACTATGCATGCGTAGAAGGTCATTCACGCAACCTACCTACCACTTAGGTACGTAGATTAACTATGTGCAATCTTTAAAGACTAGGCAGCCTCTGGGAGCTTTTAAGAAGAGTGGGTGAGGAGGGTATGAAAAGGAGTCGGGGAGGGCGGGTATGGAAAATTCTGTGCCTAAAATACGCACAAGAAATTAGGTTCATAAAATCACATATCACATTTTCAAATTACATTTTAAAATAGGATGCATTTTCACTGATTTCAACTAAACACATATTATTGAATACAGAGCATTCTTTTGGTGGCAGATAAGAGTAAGGAATTTTTTGTGCATGTAATAAAACCAAGCACATTTTTCCCTTTCATAAATATGAATAATACTGTACCCCTTTGACCGTGACTTACTGAGAAATAAATTGGGTAAGAACAAGCTAAAACAGATATGTAAGGCCTACCTACTGTATGTTTATTTCATTTTAATTGTCTTTCCTTTAATTTTTGTTATTTTATTTTACTTTTCACTGATACGCTGTGCGTATTGACATAGAATGGGCAAAGATAAAAGTTTTAAGTAAACTATTCTCCTTCTCGCCCGAGGTGCCATAATTTCCTGTAACAACTCTGGAACGATCACTATAATCTTGTGGCTATGCAACACAAATAGTTTACCAGACTATGCTCAACGGTTTTTGTATGAAAACATTATTATTATTGTTTATAAGGTGCCACAAGGTGTCTGCAGCATCGTACAAAATACAACAACAAAATACAGTACAGACATACAGGGTAGGGATGCACAGCATAGTACATAATAAAATACAATATAAATATTAAAATATCACAAAAATACAATAAAGTGAAGCAAGCACTGAATGCAAGGCAAAATGCAAGGTATCAAGCTTGGCAGATCAGGGGGGAGGGTATAGAGCGCAGTGGAGGGGGACCAGGGCATGATGTGAGGGGGGAGTGGTGGAGAAGGGAACAACACTGTGATGGAGGGCCCTGCTTACGTGAGCTAACACACTAAGTGGATGGAATGAACTTACAGAAGACATTAGGAGGGGAAGGAAGTGGACTGCTGGCGTGAGCGGAGGAGATGGAAAAGAAAGGAAAAGAAGGGCAGGCTAGCCTGAACAGGTTCATTTTGAGTGAGCGCTGACTGAAGAAGGGAGGTCATTCCAGTGCAGAGGTGCAGCACGGGAGAAGTCCTGGATACAGGCGTGAAATGTAGTGATCAGTAAGGAGGTCAGACAGTGGTGGTTACAGGGGCGTTTTAAGAATTGAGGGGGCCCTTGTGCAGGATTTGTACATGGGCCCCCATGGACCCCAGGACTGTCTCGATTCGCAGACCTCAAAAGGGGTGGAGCCTAACTGCAATATAAGCCCCGCCCCCTTTTTGCCTGCGAATAGGGACAGTACTACCTCAGGGGAAGGGGGGTTCATTTGGCATCTATTGGCCACAGGGCCCCCTGTTCTGAGGGGCCCGTGTGCACTGCACACCCTGCACCCATTATAGATGCGCCTATGGGTGGTTAGCAGAATGGAGAGAGTAGGAAAGGGTGTGCATGGAGATGAGGGAAAAGAGGTAAGGATGAGGAGATGGTCTTAAAAGGGAGAGTAAGGAGTTTAAAGCAGGCAGGAAGCCAGTGAAGGGTTTGACATAAAGGAGAGGTAGAGCAGCGTGAGAGGAAGGCAGCATTGAGTATTGGTTGAAGGGGGGCAATACATAATTTTTTACTTTAATTATTACAATAACTTTGTTTAGTCTTGTTTAGACTATGTATCTGTTAAACTATACAGTGTGTTACCAGAGCTGGTTTACAGTTATAGGGCATAGGATTTAATAGGATTATGTTATGTTAATTATCCACCTAACTCTAACCTTCCCCTTTTTGAACCCTAACCATCCATGTCCCGCAGTCTAACCCTATCTGTCCATGTCCCGCAGCCTAACCCTATCTGTCCATGTCCCGCAGCCTAACCCTATCTGTCCATGTCCTGCAGTCTAACCCTATCCGTCAATGTCCTGCAGCCAAACCCTATCCGTCCATTTCCTGCAGCTTAACCCTAACCTTACCCTGACGTCCTAACAATCCCTTCTGAAAGCCTAACCCTAACATAAGCCCGACACAGTTGCTGTAACCTGTGCAAAGGACTTTTAATTGTGTTTTTGTATGCAGTAAAAATACTTTGCTTTTGCTTTTAGAGCTCATTTAAAGTTGAGCAAGGAAGAGCAACTTCTCATCTGGAAATCTGTTTTTGCGTGCGTAGGAAGACCACCATACGAACAGCACTAACTGTGATTCCAGTCCAATATTTCCAGTTCAGCTCTGTTAATCCCAAACCCCCCATGTTCAATTTGCATAATCCTAGCTGCACAATGCCCCTCATATTACAATTAGAGGGAAGATATATAATATAAATAGAATGGGATATCTTAAATAGCCCCAAAAATATTCTCTCTAACCAGCCTTACAAAGCTACACCGTGCTCATTCATGCATTAAGGCTGAAAACAGGACATCGTATACAGATGTATTATAACTCATAGGATCCAATCATTTTAATATTATGCTGATTGGAGATATTGGTTAATAGCATTTTCAAAGATGCTCAACCAGTGACTCAATCTTCTATCTCTTATATTGCTCAAATGAAAGTTGCCGGAGTTAATGCAGTACACCAAGCACCAAGAATTCTGAGAGCATAAATATTAGCATTTAGCTTCATACCCTATTGATTCGCATAATCATTACAACTGCTAAAACATTCAGCAAGCATAAAGCTGAAAAACCAAATGTGTAAGAAATAAAAATGAAATACGTGTTCTTCCTAGGTATAATGTGTGAAAGTAAAGTTAATAAAACCTAATTATAATGGGGAAAAAATAAATCACATTTATGTCCACTGCTCATTATATTTGCACATCAATCCCTGTATCCTCCATAGAGTTAGCATGGACTTGGTAAAGGTAAATGTGCTGGATTTGGCTGGGAGGATACTGTGCATAATGGCATTTATAGTATTACATAAACACTTACCTCTAATGACTAAAATGGTGCATGGCCTATATAAGAAAATATACCCTAATAGGACACATTTAGACTTCTGTCATTTTTCCGTAAATCCAATACAGGATGACTCCTGTATTCTGACTCCTGTGCAGCATTTACGGGCTTACGATACCAGGAACCAACCTTACTATGGGGGTGTGTTGGTCATAAGGGCTTAAACATCCCCTAACTGTATAATTTAGATAGATCCCTCCTCCCATCTAGCGTACATGCTTTATCTATCCCTCCCTGTCCCATTGAAAGGGCTTCTATTGCTTTAGGCAATTAGGCCCTGATTCACACTTAATAATGTTCCTAAATATATGCAGGCCATGTGCGTATCTTGGCTTATATTGCCGTTGTTTTGTGATTTGAGCATGCGTGAGCCAGATGTTAAACAAAGAGTTCATCTCCCGGTGCTAGTGACAAATAGTGATATTATTCTACTTAATAAGACTATGAAAAAAATAAATCCTAGAAGCATGTATCTTATATATAGATTAATATAAATAAAAGGAGGTCCCACAATATAGAAACTTAAAGAAAGTCCACCAACAGTCACAATGCAAACTGAAGCTATAAATAATTCAATATAAGTTAATATGGAGAACTGAGGTCCTGCAATGATCAAATCCTGGAAAAAAGTCCACAAGCAGTCTCAGTTTGAACTAAATAAATAGAGTGGTATGTATGTAGGGAGACCGTTTGATAAAGGAGGTCCGATGACCTCATATACCTTGAAACAGAAAAAAACACATATAAGCTAAAACATAACTTTTACTTACATTAAAATGAAATACAAAAACAACAACAAATAAATAAATGATTGTCCACTTTTCTCACGTGTCCTACATGGAACCACCCGGGAAAACACCAATGGTGGACACAGCTTCAGTTCGGCGACATTGATGCAGGAGTGAGCTCAGTGATGAATCTGGAGCCACAACGTGTTTCGGGCTGGAAGCCCTTTCTCAAGTGAAGATTACATCGGACCTCCTCGTCAAACGGTCTCCCTACATACATAACACTCTATTTATTTAGTTCAAACTGAGACTGTTTGTGGACTTTTTTTCCAGGATTTGATCATTGTGGGACCTCAGTTCTCTATATTAACTTATATTAAATTTATATTAATCTATATATAAGATATATGCTTCTAGGATTTAATTTTTCATAGTCTTATTAAGTAGAACAATATTACTACTTTGATTTTTGCCTTTGTTGATATAGTTTCATCACCAGCGCCGTGATACACATATTTGTTGCAAATTGTCTTTTAAAGTTGGGATCTCTTCGGGCCTGATTCAGAGATCCGATATTAACGATAGTTTGGTGCGTATATTTAGGATCGGATCGATTTTGCATCAACTGCGCATGCGTAGTAATAGTGCAACGCCATATACGTTGAAGTTAGGGTCGGAAATGCCTTAAGGTCGGACTTGTCAATTGGTCGGAAACAATTGCGATCCTAAGTCCAGCGGAAATCTAGGAACCAAAGAATTTGCATAGAAATGGGCGGGGGGAGGCATTGAGATGAGGGAAAGTGGGCGCGATTACAGACATAGGACCCTAAATATACGCAACTATTGCAGATAAGGTCGGAAGTGAGTGCGGCCAGATAGGGCAAGTCAATGCAGGTCTAACTTTAGGTCCGGCCGCTGTTTGCAAGGGGAGTGATTATTCAGTGGGATGTAACCTGCTCCGACCTGCCACTTAGATGCGTATATTTGCGATCCCACCGACGACGGATCTCTGAATCAGGCCCTTCATGTGTATTTGTGCTGCAGGTGTAGTGCTGTAAGTGCTTATTTTTCTTCCCAGTGACCTCTGTAAGTAGGGGTGTGCCAGTAGTCCATAAGGAGGAACTTGGGTGGGAGGAGGCATTTAAATAGGGCTGAATGGGCTGGTTTTAGCAACGCCATTCTGACTTAAGCAAACTCTGGACAAACATATGCACAGGGAATTAAGGTTTCCCTCTAGTGGCGGAAATATGCAAAGATCCATAAGAACGAGGGGAGTGTCATGAGAGAACACTTGCCACTTAGGTGCGTAGTTTTGCAAAGCCACAGGTACTTATTTCCTTCTTAAGTGTGAATCAGGCCATTAAATTGTATAGTAAAGGGCTTGCATAAGCTTTTACCTACTATTCAGTAATAATTAAGGTAGAGTCCTGGGCATGGATCCACTGCCTACAAGTAGGAGAGCAGGAGCCTGTTCTCGTGCATGTGCTAATGAGAATCATTCTGTACGTTAGCCCCTGTAGTGGAAGCATCTGGGTCAGGCCCAAAGAGTGGAAAACACCCCTTTGCTGAAGTATTGATCCGATCCAAACTATAATTCATATTAATACATTTCAGTCATTTACTAGGGAATAAGGAAATTGTCACCTTAAATACTCAGGCGTGGATAACAGTAATAATGTGATCAAGCTTTTTACAACTAAAGACAAGACAACAGTAGAAAATGTCCAGCAGTGTTCAGAGGCTTGTTAGCATAGAGACTGTTACCATTAATTAACAGAACTATGACATTGAAACCAGCAAGAATACAGTCAAAAGCATAATATCAAGGCTGTTCTATCATGATAAAAGTTCAAATAAAAATAGCTCAATAAGGATCTTTTGTGTCATCTACAACGAATGGAACATGCAAATTAACTTATGGAAGGTCTCCCTGAGATAAGGTCAAAGTGACCAAGACCTGTGCAGTTTTACTTCTGCAATCTCTCACCGACGAGTGGGAGAAGGAAAGTATCAGTAGGGGCTAAGGGACAGTAGGGTGTCCTGCCTCAAATACCTGGCTGGCGGTCCCCAGTCCCAGTTAGCTCATATAAAGATGAAGGGAACCAGAACATTTGAGTAAATCCTAAACCTGCTGGTTGTTCTCATGGACAAGTTTAGTTGTGTTTTGAATTCCAATGCCCACATTTCTGCCTATTATACAGATGTTGAAAAAAAAAAAAGAAATTAAAAAAAATTTTTTTTTGAAAACCGCACTACCCCACATTTATTTCGGAAACTCCCCTTCGGGAGGTGCTTAACAAGGGTCAAAAAGACAATCAGCGTTATTTAAAAAGGAAGAGGTAAGCCACATAGAAATGGCTAGGGATTGACCCTTTAGGTTAGCAGCAAATCCAAATTATCACTAAGATACCAAAAAAAAGAGAATATTATGCTTTTTAAAATACAACTCTTAATTTTCCACAATTAAAATAGAGTATGCTATAAAACAATACACATACAAAATGTTATTGCCAATACAGCGAATATTTCTTTATATCACACTAATAACCACCATCAATGTGTAACAATATAAGGATGCCAGCTGAAAAAATAGAAAACATGTCACCAATACAGACAATGTTGCAATTGTAATCAATACAGAGACCTGCTAATCTAATGGAATAGGCAGAATACATTTGTCCCTATAGTACAGGCTAGCGACCTCACGGTCTGCGCTTCAGCCCAACGGGCCTTATCTTACCCTCCCTGTCACTCTAAAGAAGGTCCCAGTTGTATTTTAAATCTCTTTTTTGGTATCTTATGCTGCGTTCAGATTGCCACTGCCTAAAAAGCCAGCTTTTTAGGCAGTGGGCAAAATTTTTAAAATTTTAGCCTGGTGTGTTCAGACTGCGCTGAAAACACCGGCTTTTTTTTTTCTTTCTTTCTTTCTTTTTTTTATTTTTATTTTTTACAAGCCGGCAGCTATTTAAATAGCCGGCTTTTCAGCGCAGTGTGAACGGGTGAAGCCGGCTTTTAAAAAAGCCGGCAAAAACCCTTCTTTTTAGCCGGGTCTAAGACCCGGCTAAAGAGACACGGCTTCACCGTTCACATTGCCAGAAAAAGCCGGGGGTTTCATGAAAGCCGGCAATTTCATGAAAACCCCGGCTTTTTCATGGTAATCTGAACGGGGTATAAGAGAGGATAGTTACTCCTGGGCAAAACCATGTTGATTTCAGGGGAGTCAAGTTAATTGTACTCTTTGCATGCGGGGATATATCTTTGCTTTTGCTTACTGCACACAGATAGTGATCAGCTTTACTTGGGCTGGGAAACGCCACCTCTCAACTCTAATACAACAGATGAAATTTGACTCCCCTGCAATCAACATGGTTTATCCAGGGTTGTCGACAGGGGTGTATCTATGGGTCCAGCGCCCCTGGCAAAGTAGGAAACTTTACCCCATCATGTGCCCCAATCCTCCCCCAGGTTCTCCCATCATGTGCCTCCAGTCCCCCTTCAATACTCCAATCATGTGCCTCCAGGTTCCAGTTTTCTTTATTACCTTACCTGTTTTCTCCGAGCGGGACTGCCACCTGAGACTTGCAAGGGAAATGAAGTCCCGCGGTCACAGAGAAGCCTATGCAACCAGTGAGCCCTCACTTTTTTAAAAGCATTCAGCCGCAGTCTGACTCCAGACCAGCGCTGCACTAGGCGACACTATCTCTTAGCCACAAGTGGCATCGCCGGTCAGCGACCCCCTTTGGCTGGCGCCCCTGGCGGCTGCCATCCTGCCCAAGGGGTAGAGACGCCTCTGGTTGCCGACTTTGTAAAGCTTCCCTCCGGGAGAACTTAGAGGGAAGCCATAGCTCTCTGCAAGGGTGCGGGGCTTACTGTTGTGATTTATGCAAATTGTGTCATTAAGC
>WWET01000072.1:425916-451793 GCA_011038615.1 Limnodynastes dumerilii | reverse complement strand
AATGTGATCAAAGGTGTCAGAACATTTTTAGGTTGAGGGGGGTACAAGGGGCCCAACCACCCCCCCCCCCAAGTCATCTAGCTTTATATATAATTTTATCGGTTGCAGTCCCAGCTATGCGATGGGATGGGATGCTTTCAGAAATAGAGACAGCCGAAAGATCCTTATTGACTGTCTCTATTTCGAATAGGGAGCCATTTTAGAATTTTTTTTATGAATGGGTGAGTGTGCCGATCCCATTCATTTTCGTAGGAACCCGCCGCTGACAGCTCCGGGGCAGTCTGGGAGAGAATGGCCCTGTTGAAATACGGCCATTCTTTGCGGGGACCCACACCCTCATTTTATAGACAGATAGATTGATAGATAGAGATATATACTGTGTAAATGATTGTAGTTTGCCACAGGACAGTAAAGGCCAGATTTACTAAGCTGCGGGAAAGGAAAAGTGGAGATGTTGCCCATAGCAACCAATAAATTGTAACTGACATTTTCTAGTATGTAATATGGTCAACATCTCCACTTTTCCTTTTCCGTAGCTTAATAAATCTAACCCCAAGAGAGAGTCTACAGTCTTCAACTCCAGGTAGGGTAGAACTCATAGATGGAAGAGTTAGTTAGAGCTGGGGAAGGGGCCATGGATAGCTGGTTTGTACTGTGGGCAGAATGAATGACGCCAGCTTAGCGACCAATGACCAGAGAGGGAACTGTGTGTTATCTGCAGGGTTATGGAATTGTAAATACTGCTGTTTATTCTTGGAATGTTGAACTTTACCAACTGCTGTTTACACTGCAATCTGGTTCAGCAACCCTGAGTGAGCAGCATCTGTTTGCAATGCTTATCATTTACATATCTACTGCATATCTACACAGACGGAGAAAGATCTATATAAAGAAAAAAATTAGCACATTGGGGCTGATCCAGAGTCTGGGAGTAAGGGCAACACAGGTGCGACTGTACAGCTCGGCTAAACCATTTTGCAATATAAGGGGAGCTAATTAGGTTCAAATCTTTTGCATGCAGGGAAAATGGTTTACTTTTGCACATAGAACTCGCATAGGGCCTGATCCAGACCTCCGCCGATGGGGATATCGGCATGCACTCCCCCTGTGGCCGGCGTAATTACAAACTGTTACACCGGCTGAAGGATACTCTAACTTCTGCCGGCGTAACAGTGTGTAATTAACCCGGCCACAGGAGCGTAACCGTCCAAACCCGCCCTACCGTCCTCATTATCTTACCTCCTCCTGCCTTCCTTCCTTAACTATTACGTAGTTACGTTGAGGAACGCCCCCTTAACCATAACTACGCAACAGTTAGAGACTGTTGCGTAGTCCTAAGGAACGAGTTTCCCTAAAAACGCCGGGCAACATCTGCCCAGCGCATGCGCAGATCGGCAAAACTGCCAATCATACGCATAAGGCCGCCATAGTTCTGGATCAGCCCCATACTGCATAACTTTATATTTAATCTATGTTGCAGTTCAACATGGTATTGCTCAGGTTTACACTTGCATGTGAAAGAGGGGTAAGTGCAACTCTGAATCAGCCCCATTGTATCTGATGCTTTGAATTTTAATACATTGGTGCATTGTACTTTGATCCAAATGCTATATATTTCATAAGGCAGACTATGCATTATGAAGCACTTCTTTGCTCTCATCAGCATGATGTTGGCAAAGAACTAAGGTCAAGTCAGCGGCATCCATAGAAAGAGAACTGAGAAGAAGCAGAGAGAAGACATCAAAGGTGAGTGAATGATGGGAAGAGATTGCTAAAGAGATAACTTGGGGAATGGGGATTGGACAGAATGAGGGGTTGGAGAAATACAGGTCGAGAAAGCATGACTGGAGACATAGGGCCAGATGCAGACCCCGCGTGCGTGGGTCTGTAATTACACAGCATAGAGGGTGTGTGCGCCCCCAGCACCTCTCTAATGGTAGTAAATCTGGACACTTCCCCGTCCCGAACCCTTTAAATGCCTATCCCCGTATGTATGGCAGAGATACGGCAGGCATATATGAAGGGTCAGCCCCTTCGTCATACCTTCAGATGTACGTAACTTAGATCCATACATCTGAAGGTACGCTTGCTGGCACGCACAATCGCCGATGATCCTAGTCAGGGGACTTGCGTACTTCCCATGATGTTTTTACCTCTGGATCCGGCCCATACAAGGGCAGATCGGTTGATTGGAGCCTTACGGGGAAGGGGGGGGATAGTTTGGGGAGGTACAACAATGAAATGTGTGTAGATTTCTGTGCTTCATGAGTTGATTCCATTTACAATTTTGTCTCCAGACATTGGACTGGATCCTCAACTACGGTCTACCACAGACGGACGTAATTTTCCTATGGATTGCGTCTCTTTAAGACCGCATATACGCAATCTACGTACTGAAACGATATGTAGATTACGTGCTATAGTTACTACGCATGCGCAGTAGCTATCTATAAGCAAATTACGGCCGTCTGTGGTAGACGGCCGTAGTTGAGGATCCGGCCCATTGCTTTTAATTGAATGCAACCCAGTAAAAACGTAACCATTCCTATTCTTTTATAGGGATGCAGCTGCTGGTCCAACCCGCCCTATTTTTTTAATTGATATAGCCACCAGCTGAATGGCTGCTGTATTATTGTTCCAACAACCAACAGAAAATAGGAAATTGGATTTCCCCGTTCCCAATGGCTACAGGCTGCGGAGAGAATTAGGTTAGGGTTAGGCTGTGATGGGCTAAGGTTAGGGTTTAAAGGGATGGTTAGGGTTAGGATGAGGGGCATAAAGGGATAGGGTGCAGGGTATGGATGGTTAGGGTTAGGATGTTGTGCATGGAGGGCTAGGGTTAGGATGCAGGGTATGGATGGCTAGGTTTAGGATGCAGGGTATGGATGGTTAGGGTTAGGATGCAGGGTATGGATGGTTAGGGTTAGGATGCGGGGCATGGAGGATTAAGGTTAGGATGCGGGGTATGGATGGTTAGGGTTGGCATGTGGGGCATCGATGGTTAGGGTTGGCATGTGGGGCATCAATGGTTAGGGTTAGGGCTGAAGAAGGTGAAGGTTAGGGTTAGGCTGTGGGAAATGACGTTGCGATTTCCCATTGCAAAAGTTGCTTTTCGTCTTGTCCCTATTTCGAATGAGAGACATTGCAGAATTTTTTCATTCATTTTTGGAAGTGCCGCCACCGGACCACTTAATGTTGTGGGTTGGGGGGGATTTAAGTTTAGGTTGCGAGGGGGGAAACTTAGGGTTAGGCTACGGGGGGGAAGCCTTAAGGTTAGGCTGCGAGGGAGAGAGACTTAAGATTAGGCTTTGGAGGGGGAGAGACTTAGGGTTAGGCTGCGTGGGTAGAGACTTAGGGTTAGGCTGCGGGGCGGGAGACTTAGGGTTAGGCTGCGGGGCGGGAGACTTAGGGTTAGGCAGTAATACGATGATGTTTCAGAAAAAAGATAAAGATGCCTATTAGGGTTGGAGTCTAACTAGAAGCCTGGTTTTCCCTGGAGCTCCTGATGGAAGAGACAAGTTTGATCACAGGCCCCTAGTAGGTCGTGGCCCCTAGCAGGTCATGGCCCCTAGAGACCACTTCCAAGGAGTGTTGTGAAACATCCAGAATAAGCAAGAGATGAGAGTGAGGGCTCCCGTAGGCGTTAGATGCATGGAGAGATAACCCACAGTGTAAAACAAAATGAGATAATAGCCAATGTGGAAAATTCCAAGCACAGGCAAACAACACACAACATAGACACGACAATTACTCTCAAACTCACTCACCACAGTTGCACACAAGGAAGGGAAGGACTGAAATGAACTGGAAAGCCAGGGACACTGGAGAGACAAGAGAAGGTCAGGAGATGAAGGGTCACTCAGAAATCACTGCGAGGTGTAAAGCAACAAGAGAAAAGTGGAGCATGTTGACGATTCTTAAATAGAGGCTTCTTATCCCTGATTGGCCAGGAGCATCACTCCCCTCTTTCTATTTGTTGGCTGAAGCCAATCAGTCAGGCACTAATGGGAATCTGCATGTGCCACGGCACTCCACGTGACTTTTGTTAAATGTGAAGGCATGTCTGAAGAAGGCAATGCTGAGGATCAATGCCTCTGGGCATGGCAATAGCAGTGAAGACAAGGGGAGTCTTGTATGCCGTCATGATTAACACGACGGCATGTAACAGATGCACTGAAACATGATGATGTCTCCTTTGGGAAGAAACTTTGACCTACTCTATACGTATTCATATTTCTCTTATTTGTCTGCAATGAGACTAGAGTTTTGTGTTTTGTTTTAGTAATAGCTCAGTAAGGCTGAGTCTCCCCAGAGACATCTGAGCTGTCTGAAGAAGAAAGCTAGGCTGTGATGCCACTAGGGAACTACGGATAGAGTATGTGGGTTGCGTGGGTTGATTACTGCAATATGTGGGTGAGTTTTAAGGTTGATGGTTCTCTGTGGGTCTTGGTTAATAATGAAATAATTTTTGATAAGTGTATTATATTTGTAATATTAACATATATTGTCAGATAAATGTCATCGTTACTCTGATCTATTTATTTATTTATTACACTTATATATTTTATTTACCTGATTTTTTTTTTTTCCATCTGAAGAAAATAAGACGTAATTAAATAAAAATATCCAGAAATCTTCTATTGTCTGTATATATAATAATGAAATCTATTTCATCTTACCCACATACAAAGATATTGTATATTGGGACATAATAAAGTATACATTAATGACAAAAGAATCGACCAGTGCCTGTTACTTTATTAGGAAGAGTAACAGAGTCAGGAAATGGTCAAAGGAAGTGAGATGGAAGGTCAAACGTTCCACTGAAAATGGCCAAAGAATGGAGCAATGGAGGTAGCTCTGAAAAAAAAGATAAGGATAGATTTGTAGGGGAACATAACTGATGCTTAATAATTAATAAGAATGTTCAAGTGAGTTGTTAAAGGATTCCTGACTCCATTGAAGAACATGACTGAGTTATTGAGAACCAGCTATTTTCATACTATAGATGAACACAATGTATTTGGTGATACCAGTGGATTATTAGATTAAAGAGTTGGAGTCTAGAATAAAAATGAGGGAATTTGAGAGATCTCTACCAAACGCTGCACATTTAGATAACCTTGGGCCGGATCCAGACCTACGTTCCCTTTACGTTTCCTAGCGTAGCATATTTACGCTTTCGCAATTACTATGCACTCCCTTCGCTCGTACGTATTTTTTCTGTTTTACTCTTTCCAAACCCTACCTTAACTTTTCGTAACTGCGGTCGGCTGTAATGGCTGCTCGTACTTACACCCCTAAGCACGCCCATACTGTACCATTTAAATGCCTCACCCCGCCTCCCAAGCGTAATTACGGGTGTCGTATGTCTGGCACGCCCCTTCATCCGTAGTTACGCTGTGGATCGTAGGATCTTAAGTACGTTCAGAGTTTCGGGTTTTAACATCTGCCGCACGCATGCGCAGATCATGCAAAACAGCATTTTTACTACTCTGGCTAGCACACGTAGCTCTGAATCTGGCCTCTTAACTTTTATTTATCATGCAAGAGGTATATGAGTAGCTCATACCTGGAGGAACAGGGAAAGATTCCACAAGGTTATAAGGATAAATAGGTGATGGAATACTAGAGACTAAAATTAGTGGAAAATCATACTATACATACACTGGACCTGATTCAGACTTAAGAAGGTGCTTAAAGTAAGAGAGGAAAGTTACTCCTGGGATAAACCATGTTGATTGCAGGGGAGTCATATTTCATCTGTTGCAAACAGTATTAGAGTTGAGAGGTGATGTTTCCTGGTCAGTATCTGTGTGCAGTAAGCAATTGAAAGATATATCCCTGCATGCAAAGAATACAATTAACTTGATTCCTCCTGAAATCAGCATGGTTTTGCCCAGGAGTAACTTTCCTCTTTTATTTTAAGCACCTACTTAAGTCTGAATCAGGCCCAGTGTTTAGAAAGCTAAAAGTTGGTGGATAACAATGGAGTATTTAAGACAGCATATCCACAGTTGTAAAGATAACAACAAAAAACTCAGAAAAACCATATTGATTTGTAGTGGGGTGGTAAACCGAGAGATGAGCAGCAATTTTTTTCATAGATATACATTAAACTAAAGTTTTAAAGTAATTTACATGCATAAAAAATGTAATTTATTTTTCACTATTTTTTGTTAGATTTTTTGCAGTTCCTCCTAACTCTGGATCAGTCCCTTAACACCTATCCAGCTCATGGGGCCATTGGAGTGAGCTTATGCTAATTGTAAGCAAGGGAATAATTATTTACTCTGGTCATTAATAGTTGAACAAAGAGCTTTAAATTTAATTACAAAGGATGAATAGCCAGGGGTCTAAACATTAACTGGGAGCCTATCAGGGTCATCATAAGTCTGTCGGGTTAAAGTGGGAGGCACAGAATATATGGAATGCTTTTGTTTTAAGGTCACACACCAGCCGAACATATTTGTGTTTTATCAATGAATTCTTTTATTTTTTTCATTCTATTTGGTATTTGTTTTTATTGTTATCTGAACATTATCTTTTCTTGGTGACTAGTGCTAGGTACGAAGAAGTGGGTCATCGACCAGAGAACGTCATATTCATTTCAGTGGACAGTCATTATAGGATTATTACTTTTCTAATTATATTCCACGGCTCAACTAATGGTAGCGGCAACAGAGGTACAATAGCCATTCGTCGCTTGATCCTAAGTTGGTCTCGCCTCACACATACGGGACTTCAGATGGCAGGATCCTACACCAGTCCCACAGAAAATGGGGTTGGTGCGTAAATGAAGATCATACAAAAGGACTAAACCAAGTCCTTACTGTGCAATCTACATACCTCTCCCCTTCCACCATGCGTAAACGCCGTACGCATTGAACCCCGTCCCATCCCACTCACCATTTGCGCTCATTTTCCGCTTGCATGGAGCAATAAAACGATTGTAAATGGCGAATCGGGAACCAGGATATCTGATTGTTATGTTGACAGTCAAAATGTCGACAGGTCAAATTGTAGATAGGTCAAAATGTTGACAG
This sequence comes from Limnodynastes dumerilii, assembly GCA_011038615.1. Classification (NCBI taxonomy): domain Eukaryota; kingdom Metazoa; phylum Chordata; class Amphibia; order Anura; family Limnodynastidae; genus Limnodynastes; species Limnodynastes dumerilii. The sequence continues at coordinate 444,747 of WWET01000072.1, read as the reverse complement.
TTGAGTATTATGTTAGTATTACATTTTATTTATTTATTAACAGGTTTTTATATAGCTGTTAGAAAGAGTACCATTAAAAAGCGCTATACCTGCAGCACAACTCACACACTAACAAAGACCCAACAGTAAAAAATAAACGAAGCAAAAAGTGTGTATATTGGCACTAGTATTACCTAAATATTAAAATAGAACAATGAAATATCTGTGGTAGTACTATAAATACCTTACAGGATAGACACAATTGATGGAAACTTTTTAAATTACTGGTTAGCTCTTTTTCCATCAATTGTTTCTATCCTGTATGGCAGTGCTCCTCAACCTTTTCTCACCCTCGGCACACCCTTCCCAGGATTCCGTGGCACATCAACAGCAAAATATACAAAAAAAGCAGGAATTACTAAGTGCATACACAGAAATTACATTTAATTGTTATTTTTTTATTTGTTAAATTTAACATTGCAGCAAATAACTTTTTTTTCTTAACTATGTTATCCAGTAGCCCATCATGTGTCTGCAGTCTCACAGTAGTCCCCATTTATGTGTCTTCAGCCTCTCCAGTATTCATGTGTCTGCATTTCCCCTTAAGGCAAGATCTTCTAGTGCTTTTTCTCCTGTTAGAGGCATTGCACCGTGGCACACTTAGCACCATCCTGTGGCACACTTAGCACCATCCTGTGGCACACTTAGCACCATCCTGTGGCACACTTAGCACCATCCTGTGGCACACTGGTGTGCCCCGGCACACTGGTTGAGGAGCACTGCTGTAAGGTATTTATAGTACTACCACTGATATTTCATTGTTCTATTTTAATATTTAGGTAATACTAGCGCCAATACACACGCTTTTGCCTAGGTTTTTATATAGTGCTATCAGAATACATAGCGCTATATAAAAATTTCACATTCACATCAGTCCCTGCCCTACTGGAGCTACATACTAAGTTCCCTAACACAGACATACACACACACACACACACACACACACACAGTAGGGTTAATTTATTCAGCAGCCAGCATGTTTTTGGAGTGTGAGAGGAAAGTGGAGCACCCAGAAGAAACCCACACACACAGGGAGAACATACAAACTGCACACAGATAAGAGCTAGTCCGGGAATCGAACTCTTGACCTCAGCGCTGTGACACAAGTGCTACATGTATATTACATAGATATTATTACATTTCTGAAGTTATGAACAAATACAAACATAATACTCAACTGTCAACATTCTGACCTGTCTACATTACAGTATATACCAGACCCGGATCTAGTGAATTATGAACTTTTGTTATGTTAATTTTGTTCGTTTTGTTAAAGTATACATAAATTAATATACATGAATACTGTAACGTCTACTAACGACAGTGTGATGAAAATATAGGGTTTCCATGGAAATGTTAATTAATGACTTTACAAAAAGCACACACATCTATCACCAGCATTATGTGAAACATAATATAGAATAAAATGCTATAATAACAGAGTCAACTTACTTTTTCATACAATTATGTGCATGAGAAAGGTAAAAACGAATGATCGAGACGACATTAGCCTTCATTAAAAGTGGTTTTTGAAAATCCAATTCTGAATGGTATTCAGTCACAGAGCAATGGGCTCCCCCACATCAACAGAAGAATGAAATCGCCCCCTCCTTCCTTCCCACAGTATGGTTACGTAGATGCCTCTTATGCCATAACCCTATTATCCTGATCGGTAAAATTAATACCAGGGAAATTTTCCTCTGCCTTTATAATATTAGGAAAATAAGGGTCAACATTAACCTGAAAGAGGTTGGATTCCCTAGTTATGGGGCCTGTACGGCGCATGTGCAGGATTTAACTAGTATCGTCGGAGCTTCATTAATGAATGAAGCTCCGGTGAAGATGGGGCATCTTCACCGGAGCTTCTATCGCAGGACATCGCGGTCCTGCAGAATGAAGGGGCATCTCTATAAATTAGGTAAACTAAGTGTCCAGGCTCACTGCGATGATAAGCGAGCCTGGAGCACTATCGTTCACCTATTTTTAGGGATCTCTATAGATAGAGCCCATAGTCTGTATTGTGTGCCGGTTTTTAAGATAAAGTGGGAATTGTATAGTGGAGACTAGAAATATTGTTTACCCTAAGGACAAGCCATTAACTCTGGGCCGCTACTATGGGCTTGCCCCCCAGGCTAAAGTTTGCCAGCCAGCCCCTGCATATCATTGTGTAATATATCCCTAGTGCAGAAAATGTCCTATTTGGAACAGGTAACAGTTGAATGGCCCTATTTTGAAAATTACGTGTTCCCAATAGTGGGTAGTTTAGGTTTAGGCAGTGGGACAGGGAAGGTTAAAGTTAGGCAGTAAAAAGGTGAAGTTAAGGGTTAGGCATTAGGCTTCAGGACACTGAGGATTAGGGTAAGGCTGCATGACTGTGTGGGTTAGGGTTAGGCTTCAGCACACTGAGAGTTAGGGTAAGGCTGCATGACTGTGTGGGTTAGGGTTAGGTTGCAGGACAGGGAGGGTTAAGGGTAGGCAGTTAAAAGGCAAAAGCTAGGGTTAGGCTGCCAGACAGACAAATGGTTACGGTTTGGCTGCTACAAGACAAAAATTAGGGTAAGGCTTAGGGTCAGCTACTGATTCACGTCAAGGCCGATGATCTCAGTTGTTTTCTCAGTAAGGTCAAGGGCTTGCTATATAAAGGCAAGGTCTGAATTATGGGAGGCCATACACTTACGCAGTATAGTATATGAAGATATGATTTGTTATATAGGGGACAGTATGCTATGAATTTATCGTTGCAAAGAAGTTAGTGTTTCATATCAATATAGAGTATGTTAATGGGCCTATTTTCACTTACTATTACTATTATATAAATCTCTAGACATTTAGAAATTCTTAACAATATTGTTTTATGGTTTTTACAATATATACAGGCTAATGATTTCCCAACGTAATAAACAGGTGATAGTGTTCAGTGCTTTTCTCATCTTCAAATCTATTATAGCAAAATCACATTCACCCCTTGTGTGCCCCGTGCATGAATAAGGTTGTGTGTTATAATCTATCAGTTGTGCATTCTAACCATTTCACCTGTTAAAACAGCTTGTCATTATTATTTTAACTAAGGTCAGTTTTAAAGGAAGTATCAAATGTGTTCAAATATAGAATATTGTTGTATTCCTTTAAGCATGAGACACCTACTAGTACCATTATGTTACAGGTGTGGCCAGTTCATTAGGGCATTTCCTGTTCCCGGTCCACTATGCAATGTTCTCGTGGCATAATGGGACGTATTCCCACCTAAGAATGAGTTAGGTGTGGACAGAACCGCACTTAACTCACTAGTCCTGCCTCTAAGCTTAAGAGTGCCATTGAGCTACCTTATATTACCATGTGTAGTTTCCTTCTTAAAAAGGAAACTATGCGCAGAGAATGCGGAAAACCCATGCAGGGTAGGCAAGGGGGGGGCTCGTTCCAAGACATCAGCACATGTAATCCTCTCACTGGGGGCGGGGACAGGAATGCAGACAAAAGTGGGTGGTAAGTTTCTACCATTTCCTTATCAATTAATATGTGTGATTCCCTTGATTCAATTTTTATTTACTTTATTAAGTAACCAATAATGCAATGTCAAGCAAAAGAAGCCCAAATGAGGGACACAATTTGAATAAACCAAAATAAAGACGTTAAAAACGCTATTTTGTATGTACTGCACGTGCACGGCCGATGTTACACCATGTACCTCTGAACGTACGTACCAGCCGCGTATCAACAGCGTAACTACGAACGAAGGAGCGTGACAGCCATACGACACCCGTAATTAGGCTTCGGAGGCGGGGTGAGGCATTTAAATCATACAGTATGGGCGTGCTTAGTCACCTACGTATGTCAGTAGTTACGCATTGAAAACTTAAGGTAGGGTTTGTCAAGTGTAAAACGGCCAAAGTACGTACGTGCGAGGGGAGTGCATAGAAAATACGCCAGCGTAAATACGCTACGTGATGAAACGTAATGGGAACGTAGGTCTGGATCTGGCCCTTCTATAGGAGGAGGCTGGATAAATATTGTGTTTACGTGTGTGTGTGTGTGTGTGTGTGTGTGTGTATAAACAAGCATTGCAGAAGGTTAGTAAAAATTTTATCTGCTTTACCGGTGACATTTTTTTGCTGTAATATAGGACTGCACAGCACTAAAATATTTAGAGAACAATAGTATGATAGATTTCCTTTGAAACAAGGTCACTGTGCAGAACAGCGAAACTGAGAGCCAGCAGATACACAGTGACAAGAAAATAGAGAGAAGGGCAAAGGTAGAAGAAAGAGAGAACATGAATCCGATAAACAGCACCAAGGAAAGGGAAGAGGAGGACGAGAATGGATCTCGCAGAGTGACAGTGACAAATAGATACCTGAAGATGAAGAGAGGAGTGAGCAGAGAGAAAAGATGATGTGTGGATTGGTTGCAGTGTCCTGCTGTCAGGACTAAATGTGCTGATGAATGCCTGTCTGGGACAGAGAGATGTGACACGCATCCTGTTTATCAACACAGCCTCTGAAATGACCTTCATAGCCCCGCTGTTGATCTTGGACCAGAAAACGATTCATATCAGTCTAAAGTTACTACACGTACACTACATCAATGAACTTCACATTAAAAACCCCAAAAATAAACTGGGAAAAAAGATTCCCTTGTTATGTACGGAGGAAACCTAACATGTAACGAAGCGGGTTCAATGCTGAGATTTAACACTGGACAGGACAACGTTATCAGATGACTTTATAGAAAGGGTTTTATTTTAGTTCTAGGGTAATGTGGATGTTGGAGTCAGTAGATTACACTAGTAACAGTTATTGATCCAAGGTGGAGGTGGCTATTTATTAAAGCATGTAGACAGCAAGTACTCCGATTCCAGTCTATTACGCCAGCTACTGAGCTCATAAACCTTAAGAAGTTAAAGTGGGACGTCTAAAGATTGAGGCTATTTCCATTTTCACGGCATCCCACGTGAGGCAAAATTGAATATCACCAAGGAATTAATTATATTATATACGTTGGAAAGTATTTCAGCTATAAGGAAAATATAATTGTGCCCGATATAATTTTCCCTGCCGTGGTGCTTCTTTCGCAACATGGTGGGGAAGTTACAGTGTAGCCCATTAGTAAATTATTAAAACTTTGTTACCATTTAGCAGCTACCAGCTTCTTGCAGAGATCGGACAATGGAGCTGATGTCACCTATTCATCTCACAGGATGGGACATACACTCAATGTAGGACATTGAATGGGTGATGACAGCTCCATTGTCTGCAGGAAGCCGACAGCTGCTAAATGATAAGTAAACAAGGTTTTAATGAATTCCAAAGCCTCATTCAACTTTCCCCAGCAGGTGGGCATGTCATGCATTTAAAATTTTCATGCCACATATGGCCTGTTTTTTCTTGTTTTTGGGAATGGTTTAACTGGGCACAACTGTATGTTGTGTTGCGCTCAAGGGTATTTGCATCACCAGTGGTACAAGGACTGCTGTCTGGTGGTACTGGGCATTGACGCAAGGAAAAAGCAGCCATACTTGTATTTTAACCAGGTGTGATGCTAGATGGCAGAGAGCATATTTAATAAAATAACTTGGGTTACTGAATGGAATATGTCGAAAAGTACATAAAAAACAAAGTGGATTGTACGGGACTTGATGACTGATCTCTGGGAGCTGTGCCCAAATTTGGCGAGTTTCCAAGACATTTTGGCATTGGCGGTTATGGGCTATAGTATCCAGGACTCCTTAGCTGAGATCATGATTTACATCAAGATAAATGTAGGAATATGTTTCATTAAAGTGGATCAAAACAGTGTTTGACAAAGTTCACCGTTACCAACATTTCAGAGATCAATCATTTTGTAATGAACAGAGAGGACAAAGAGGCATTATAATCCAGTGAGGGGGTAGTTTGCTGCTCCAATGTTTCGACAGATCAGTTTGCGTCAGTGAAGCAACGACTGCCATCAGTTATCAGCTGTTTGCAACAAGAAGCCAGGGAGAAGCTCACAGGGGGAAAAAAAACGGAGGAGCAGCAGAGGCTTCCCTGGGTCACCCTGTTTTTTTGAGTCACCACATTACAATTACTTGTGGCCAGGGCCGCCGCGAGATATATTGGGGCCCGGACACATCCTCATCGCCCCGCCCCTACAATGTCATCAGTGAGGTCACATAGGAGGCGGGGTGCAGCAGAACTATATTACCAATGGGCCGATGCACACTGAAGTATTTCCCTGCACACTGGCCTGATAGTGTACAGCTCTAAGAAGCAAGTATCAGCAATAGTATACCACCGTTACCTGCTGCTATAGAGCCATAGGGCTGGATCCAGACTTAAGTAAGTGCTTGAAATTAGTTATTCCTGGGCTAAACCATGTTGATTGCAGGGGACTCATATTTCATCTGTTGCAAACAGTATTAGAGTTGAGAGGTGATGTTTCCTATCCCAAGTCTAAATAACTGTGATAGTAAAGCTGGTCAGTATCTGTGTGCAGTAAGCAATTTAAAGCTATATCCCTGCATGCAAAGAATACAATTACCTTGACTCCCCCTGCAATCAACATGGTTCAGTCCAGGGGTAACTAATTTCAAGCACTTACTTAAGTCTCAATCCAGCCCATGGTTTATCTGCGGGCCCCATCAGCTTCAGCGCCCGGGACAGTAGCCCCGGCTGTCTCCCCCTGATGGCGGCCCTGCTTATGTGCTTTTCCACCCACTTGACCCAACCCCACAGGGCTAGCCACCTTATGACACATATCTGAGAGCAATTCACCTAACCACCAATGAACAATGAACGTCAAACAAATATGGGTAAAACACTCAAACCGCATAGAGATAGAGCCAGGGCCAGCATTGATGCCACAGCCACAAAGCTGTGTGGCACCAGTGCTAATCCATGGGTAACTGTGTCCACTGCCAGTATGTTTTAAAAGGAAAGGTCCTGGATTGCAGTCTAATACAGTCTAAAGTAAAGTTTCCCAAATTCTGTCCTCAGGGATTACTGGCAGCCCATGTTTTCATGGTATACTTACTGGCACACTGATGGAAAACATGGATGGTTTGTGAATAATTGAGGACCAAGGGGCTACTAAGGACCAGACTTAGTAACGTTCACAGATCTCCTTGTGTAAAGAACGCAATTGCGTGCGCAAGGGATCTGCACGACAGGGCTGGCCAGTCGCTCAGAATGGCCAAAGCCATGCATTGTGGGCAGGGGAACCATTACATGATACATTATGGGTGTTGCTAAGCACTTCTGTACAGATTTGCGCTCATACTTTTTGTAGGCTTGGATTATAACAAAACATCTTACGTTTGAGGGGAGTGAAATGGGAGTTTACTACGTAAGAAGTTCCAAACCCCCGTGCATACGGAACACGTGGGGAAGTCTGGATACAACCCCAAGTTTGAGAAACACTGGACTAAAACAATAGCCATGTTCCCTGACAATTACTACAGTTCCCCACTTCCTCTCAGTTTGGCCACACCCACTGTCAAAATAATCACATCTACAATATGGGGCGCTTTTATTTTAACATTAATAACCCTCATCTTTCTCTTACTAGGAACAAGGGGCTAGAGGAGCAGAGTGGGGCAACAGCATGGACCAGAGGGGGAGAGATATTAGACAGAGTGGAATGATCAGACCCCCATTAGGATTTGTAATAAAGTCTGGAATGCCATGCTCCGCCCATGCTAAAACATTTTGGGGCTAGATTTAATAGAGGTGCTTTATCCAGCTATTTGAAATCACCGCACATTGACTTGTTTTTCCCAATTCGACAAATTTACTAAGGGGCGCTTTATGCTGCCAATTTCAAGTCTCCAGCAATGTATGGTGATTTTTAAAGCTTTATATCGCCATGATTTAGCATAAAATCGCTGAGATTTTGCTTCAAAAGTTGCCAGTGTCCATGCCCGTGACTTAAAAATAAATTAATTAACCTACCATTGAATTGAAAAAAAATAAAGTCCTTTCGAAATTTTAAATACAGGTTACAGTATGCTGTGGCCAATCATTAACCCGTAGCATGCTGTCGCTTCTAGAACTACAAGGCACAGCATGTCCAGGTTTGACGGCATGCTGTGGCTTGTAGTACCACAGTCGCCACCATTGTAAGTTGGCTGGGGTTACTGCGGCATGTATTTTGTACAAACAAAGTAAAGTATCCCCCATTATAATGTCTCTTTGCAAAATAAGGCTTATTAAAATGTTCCCCTTAATAGTGTTCTTAATCTTTATGTCTATTAAAATGTGCTCCTTACTAATGTCCGTTAGATGTACAGTGTCTAAAAATGTGTACAAAATAATCAGTGTTTTTGTTACTCACACTTCTGACATCTTTCTTCTTCTTCTGCCTTAATTGAAAATCTCCAGAGCACCCTTTGGGATGTTTACAGGAGATACAGCAGGGAGGTATTTCTTCAAATGGCACCTCAGTCACTAGAAGTCCCCTATTTATACCCTCTGACGGTCCACATATTGATTTGATTTAGAGTTCTCTTCTGCTCATTCACTTTGTGTATTGTTAATTGATCAAAATAAATTATTAACACTTCTATTTGTGAAAGCATTTCTTCCACGCCTGCCTAAAACTTTTGCACAGTATTGTAAATAGATATTTTTAACAAGTAGAGCATGGGGACAGAGGAGGGACAGGTAGAGGAGAGAGAGAGAGATAGATGGGGCACAGAGCAGAGGAAAGAGGGAACACAGCAGGGGCACAGAGCAGGAGTGAGAGTTAGGACAAGGTAAGGAATTTTTTTACTATACTTATCACTTTATTTTATTTTTATTATTTTTACTACCGTTATAAATGTCGACGTTATAAAAGGGTCTCTTAAAGACATTACATTTTTATCCATATAAAACATATATTTGGCATTCATACAACCAATATAATGTCAAATTTGGGCTTGTCACTGTATGGAGTGTAACTGTCCCTTTACTCAAATGCTCTTGAGGCTTTCTTCGAAGTTTCTAAAGTTGCAGTGAAGATCACTGAAATCCCACATCATCTTATTTCACATCAGATGCATCTATAACCTTTCTGACCTAAGCTCTTATAATATTATTTCCTATTATGAATCACCAAGCAGGGGATATCTATTTGCTGTCCAGCATCTTGGTATTCTTTCTTACACTGCAGAAAATAAGTGTAAATCAGTCAGTGAAGTCACACTGCCACCTGGTGGCTAAAGTGTTACTTTGGCCTTTAAGTTATTCCTATTATAGTCCCACATATCTCAGTTAATAAATGTTGAAGATATAACCCTGTACTCCCTATTCACCAAGCCAATTATTTACTTTGCTGTGATAATGACAATCACTTTTCAGAGTTTCTCAAGTGTGTGAAGTGCAAATTAAAGGACGAAGAGAAACAGTGTAACATTAAGTCATTAAAATTTCTAAATATTTGATTCATCAGAGACCCAACCTGAAAATATATTATGCAACCATTGCATTCTTTAGCTAGATGATAACTGAGCATTCAAAAGAAACCCAGTACTCTCCAATCCTGCCCTGATAATCTACAGCTAGGAGACTACTGGACATTAGATAGAAACCAAGTACTGTCCAATCCTGCCCTGATAATCTACAGCTGGACATTAGATAGAATTCCAGCACTGTCCAATCTTGCCTTGATAATCTACAGCTAGGAGACTACTGGACATTAGATAGAAACCCAGTACTGTCCAATCCTGCCCTGATAATCTACAGCTGGACATTAGATAGAAATCCAGCACTGTCTGATCCTGCCCTGATACAATGCATTGGGGACGGAAGTTGTCTAGCTCTAGAGCAAGGATGCGCGGTCAGAGTCTGGATGGGGTGGGGCCTTTGTCTGAGAAGCTGTCACATGTTGGAAGGTTAGGACCGTGCTGTTTATAAATACATTGCCAGCAGCTATCGCGCAGTCTGTGATCAATGGACATTAGATAGAAAAGCAGAAGAGTATGCAGGTTTCCTTGTTGGATCACAGGTGTAGTCATTGCTGAATAACATATATTAAAGTTCCATTGGTAATTTTAATTATGTCTTTTATTATATTGTGAGTAGACCTGGAATATTTGAACTTTAGGACGGAGCTTGGGAAACGCTTGTTAGAAGGGATATGTGAGGACTGGCCTGGCGAACCTGAGGCTCTCTAGATGTTGTGAAACTACGAGTCCCAGCATTTTCGAAGTGGCTCCATGATTGATTGCTCCTGCCCCACCGAGGAGAGGGAATCGAAGATCCCCAGCACGAATCAACAGTGGCGACTGATGAGTATTTAGCCAACCCCAACCCTTATACTAATCCTCACCCTAACCCTCTTCTTCCATTGCAGCCTGACCCTTAAATTCCCTTTCCTACAGCCTGACCCCAAGACTCCCCTTCCCCACAGCCTAATCCTAAAACTCCCTTCCCCGCAGCCTAACCCTAAGACTCCCCTTCCCCACAGCCTAATCCTAAGACTCCCTTCCCCGCAGCCTAACCCTAAGACTCACTTTGTAAACTAACTTTCTGTCTGGTACAGAAAGAGTCTGCAGGTGTTCCAGTAAGTGCACCGAGGTGATGTGCCGAGTTTTGGAAAGCCAATGAATGGGTTGGCAGGGGCTTTGGTAGGGCTCCTCTTGCCTCGACTTTAGGTCCCAGTGCCTTTGGGCAGGTGGGGGTGAGTAACGGAGTTATATGGAGTGGAGACTGTGTACCTGGTTTTTAATATATCTGTGAAATAGTGCAATTCAGAACATGGAATAGAGTATTCTTTTTTTTCTTTGTTATATGTGTCTTTCATTTTTCACCTGGCAATAAAAAATGACTTTTATTAAATATTAATTAAAAAATTAGTATTTAATAAAAGTTATTTTTTATGCGTTGGTGTGCAGTATATAAATGGCGTCTTTTTGCAGGGGTTTCCGGGTATTTTTTTTACTTATTACCCAGATGAAATGCAATATTCAGTACCTTTGAAGAATTAGAGGTGGGCAACAGATGGGCTTAGGACTGCCTCTGATAGGTCACCTGAAAGACTCTGCCCCTTTCTGTACTGGATGTCAGGTTTGTCTCTCTTATAACTTGTAACACTGCTATAGAATTCTGCTATTACATACATGTATTTCTTTCATTCATTACATGTATATTTTTAACTTATTACCAAGATTCAATGTAATGTGTGGCAGGGGCTCTCACAAAATAGTTAAGAAGTCCGGTAGAGGTGAGGGTAGAAGATAAGCCATATTCACAGATCCGTTTTGCGTGCGTATTTTTAGGAGCGGAGTAACTGCGCACATTACGTAGTATTTACGCACGTAAGTGCTTTAGGCATGGACTTGTGAATCGCACTTAGAGACATACATATGGAGGGGCCTAGTTTTTTTCCATACGGTAGAAGTTACATGAAAGTGGGTAGGGGGAAGGCATTTAAATGGGCATTTGAGGGTGCGGTTAGTAAGATACGCATGTACGTATCATACACGCGTAAGTACACATGTAGAGTTAAGGGTGCCCTATGGAGGCGTAATTCAACAAAAATCCGTCTGGCCGAGGGGAGTGTCATGGGTGTTGCCCTGCTACGTCCGTGCGTAAAAACACGCATGTAGTAAATACGGATCTGTGAATCCGGTCCGATGTTATTAACAAGCTAGAACTGAGAAAGCAATTATAGTAAAGTGCTGCTTCCTGAGTTTTAAAGATGCACAAAGTTGTAAATCATGATATTTTTAAGATAAAGCTACATAAAAAAAACTGTACAAGAGACTGATTCTCTCCAATGTTAGTGAAATATTTATGCAATTATATGCATGAGTGGGTCATGATGAATGAAAATATGGAATGCCAATTAATCTCTCTCTGGTCTCCAAAAACCTTCTGGATCACATGGAGGTGAGGACCAATCAGTAACTGATCTTACAGGGTCACAAGTAAAACTTGGAATTGAGAGCACCAACACTGGAATGGGACAGGCAAGAAAGAGAAGGTCATTTTAAAGAAAAAAAAATAGAGCAGGTGCTTGGGATTAAGCTAAAGCCACCTAAATGTTTATGTGTTATACAAAATTCTGTAAAGTAATAAAAAAAAAAACTAAAAAATAAGCTATTGTAATAAAAGGTAATTAGACCTGTCTGGATAAGCGGTGTGATTCACTTAAATATGAGGTAAAGACTAAAAATTTTTATGGTTTCAGCGCAGGTCAAACCTTTAAAACTTTCATAAAATATACTTTTACTCACGTATTACTGACTATTTATTTGTCTATATATTCACAAAGCTACCAATTGCAGCTATATTAATCCATGTAGATACAACAAAGCACTTGAAAAGTCACTAAAGCGGCTATCAGATTGACTCTATGAGCCGGATCCTGAAGAACACATAAGTGTCCAGATTGACTGCCGACGGCGGGGAGTGCGCAGGGTTTGCACTCCCCGCTACTATGCCAGCTGTACCGTACCTCAGGCGCCCGTAGGTCTGGATCCGGCTCTATGTTCTAAGTCATTACTAGTAAGTTTGGTGAGGCGATGCATTGAAGCCTCTTCACTGAACACTGCTTTGTGTCAATTTGAGTCCACAGTCCATTTCCACTGGTGTTAGTTACATGCTAATCCAACTGGTCTGGTTTTGGTATTGGTATTGCAGACTAGGCTATAATTAGTACATATGGGCCTATATTACTTATATTTCATTTTTAATTAGATGTTGACTATTCAATAAATGTATTTTTTATTTAATTAGGTGACTGCATCAAAAGTATCTTTTATGTAAGTTTTAAAGGTTTGACCTGCGCTGGAACCATTATCTTTTTAAGAAACCGAAAGTGTGCGGGTTAGTTATTTATCTGTTATGGTTAGAAAAGGCTTGAGGGTAGGGTTAGGGTAAAATTACTTACCTTTCGGCAGGTGATTCTTTGCAACTCCAGGAGTAGTATCACCGCCACTTTCTCAAATGCAGAGTGCCGGCAATTCCCGCCAGTCACAATTCAGCTGTAATATGATGGTCTTTCGAAAATAAGACCATCGAATGATCTCACACTTGTTTTGATGGCTTTCAACAATGGGGCTAATGCGCTTGTAAATGGGTGGGTTTTATTAGTACAGTTTACAGTAGAGGTGTGGATTCGTGCACTGAGAGATCCTGATTTCCGATGTGTTGCCAGTTTAAGTGGGGATAAATCAGAAGTATTAAGGAGGAGACTTTCTCGCAGGGATGTGTGCATACAGTGGCAATTCACTATCAAATCCCGGCTGACGCTGTGTGCGGAGGTTCTCGGTTATTAACCCAGTCAATACCCCAAATAGGTTCAAATGAGCTTCAAATGAAACATACAGGCAACACAGAGCTCCTATCATTTGAAAGTTAATGACTCTGATCCTCCTCTCCCCAGGAATAAGTGTCCAGAAGTGTTGAGTGGGGACAGCAGAACGAACCAGCTAAGAGGGGTCAATTTGAATAAACTGATGTTTAAATTGCTATATTTTCGTCATGCACACAAACAACAGAAGGGTGACAACCATCAATCAGGACACCTTTCAGTATGTGTATGCATCCCGAGCCAACATAGAGCACCCTTGAAGAACATAATGATGTGGAGATGGAACGACGATGTGTCAGCTCTTCACTCGTCTCTCTCTCTCTCTCTCTCTGTGGAATATTTGTGTGAAATCACTAGAAAAAGATCTACAGAACAGCTGTATTACTTAGTAACAGGCTGTTAAGAGGAAGGATATCTACAAATGATAAATAATTCATACTATTGCTGAGAACAGGTTGTAAAAGAGAACACAAGCAGGAAAACAATGAGGAATGTTTTTTTGGCTTAGAGTAAAAATAAAAAAAATGACAGCTGCTAAAGATCAGTCCTTAGAACAAACGGACGCCCTGTATTCACACAAGGGAACCATTTCCTTTATTGGTTTTCTGTGCCACATAGATGGCGATTTAGCAAGATGATCGAATGGTTCTGCAAGAGCCCTACATTACATGACAGAAATTGAGTCTGCTCATGAGTGCATGGTCTTATGTATGTTTAACGTCTGTCCAATATGGCATATTGAAATTAAATTCATTGAAAAGGGGAACATGGGGTAGATCCAGACCTAAATGCTTGTTACGTTTCATTGCGTAGAGTATTTTCTATGCACTTCCCTCGCTCGAACGTACTTTGGCCGTGTTACGCTTGCCAAACACTACCTTAACCTTTTAAAGCGTGACTATTGACGTACGTAAAGGCTTCACGTATGTAAGTGCCTTAGCGCACCCAGACTGTGCGATTTAAATGCCTCGCCCCGCCTCCGAAGCATAATTGTGGGTGTCGTATGGCTGACACGCCCCTTCGTTCATAGTCACGCTGTTGATTCGTGGCTGGTACGTACGTTCAGAGTTACGTGGTGTAACATCTGCCATGTGCATGTGCAGTAAATACTAATGGCACCATTTACGTCAGCGGCTAGCGTAAAATCGCTCGCTTACGTAGTTTAGGATCTGGCCCCGTGTCCCCAATTTTCTGTGCAGATGCACTCGTCCCCTGCACAGTATCCAAGGGCCGGATCCAGAGCTCTGGCAGTTCGCACGGAAGGGGAGAGTGGACTTTGCAGCAGCTATGCTGCCATAACCCTGCTTTACGCTTACAATACGGATCAGTGATCCATACAACCGCTGAGCCGCACGGAACGACTGCACCCAGTCTCTGCTGCATCATTTTCATGTACCCCGCCCACCTTACGGGATTTCGGTGGTTGGAGTGGATGGGCCGCCCTGTCGGACAGATTTCCAAGCATACGGAACGAAGTCACGTTCAAGATCCGTGCAGTAACATCTGGTGCACATGCTGATGTCCGGTGTCGTGTAAGTATGAATCCAGCCCCAGGTTTATAATGAGCAGAGATGTAGCAAATACTCCTAGAACAACTGTTTCAAATCAGAACACCTCATAGATACATGGAATCATTCCAGAGTCAATATTTAATGCCATAACTTATGTAGAACATTGTAGAAATTGAGCCCAATGCAGACCACAACGTTTATATAATTACAAACAATTTCACATGAGGGGTGGGCAGAGGCATTTAAATTGTACAGCGAGGGCTGGGCTAAGCCCTTCCAAACAACTCAGTATTCCACACGGAAACCCTTCCACGCAGAATACATCATGTAGAGTCCTGCTGGCGGGTTCCACAATCCACGTCTAGGAGAACAGGGGGAAGTGCGCTGCTCAGCTACATGCGGGCTGTGGATCAACAATTCCATACAACAGCCACCGTAGCGGAGACTATGATACGCAATATAGGAGGAGGTGTGAATCCGGGCACTATGGCTATATATATATATATATATATATATATATATATACTTTCACCTTGTTAATTTGTTAATTAACAGAAACACTGAGTAACAATTTTATGTATGAATCTATATGTATTGAATGTATTTATTGTATTTTATGTATTTAATAAATGTTTAGAATAATATTTTTTTATTAATACTTTTAATGTATGTAATGTATTTATTGTAAATTATTTTTTGATGTGAAGGCCCGGCCCTATCTTTTATTATGTATCTAGGGGGGCCATTGCTATGTTGTGTTTGGCACAGTTGGTTCTCTAAGGGCCAGCATGCCCTGTACAGCAATAGTAAACAAATCTATCCAATTATGTGGCAATGTGAAAAACAGCCCGGGACACAGTCACGTGTGAGACCCGGGAAAAACCCTTCTATTTTACCCGGGTCTGATGCCTGGGTCATTAGGCCCGGGTCTATAACTTTGGAACGTTTCACCACCAAATACCCGGGTTTTTGCCAAGACACAGGTTTTTGGCCAAAAACACGGGTATTTGGTGGTGATCTGAAAGGGGTTTAACCATACGCTAACCATCCCTTTTCACAGTCTTACCTTAACTGTCCCTTCTTCGCAACCTAACCCTCACCGCAGTCTAACCCTAACCCTCCCTTTTCTGCAACCTAACTCTAAGGCTCCCCCAAAAGCATCCTAGCCCTAACCATACCCTAACTCTAAAGCTAACATTAAAATAACATTTAGTATAATACTTTACCCGTCTGTGTCACAACCAGTCCGGAAGTGTCCAGCAGGCATCCTCGTCAAGAGCCGACTTGTTGAGCAGACTTCACAGTTGATTGAAGAGACATCAATCCTGCGTCATTGATGATCCAGCATCCGGTGCTCCAGAGATGTCGAGCTCCCGGCCGTCAAACTGGTAAATGTACCGTACACGACCATATCCTGGGTCAGGTTTTTTTTCTGTGTTTGAGCTTGGATTAAAAACCTCCTTCGCCTCCATTTTTATTAAGGTAATACATTAATAAGTGCTAAAATATATTCATTATACTTGTTATATTTATATTAAATACGTGTGACATAGTATGATGGCACCATATAAAAGCTGTTAATAATCAAGGTCCGGATTCACAGTTACGTAGTTTTCACCTTACGTACGTTGTTTTAATAATTGAGCTACTACACATGCATAGTAGCTTATTTACACTATCTACGTACCATTTCTTTAGACTGCGATTACGCAATCTACTTACAGAAATGGTGCGTACAGAGGCATGTGTAGTAGCTCAATTCTTAAACAACGTACGTAAGATGAAAACTACGTAACTGTGAATCCAGACCCAAGGCTCTATTTAAGCTATAACCTTAAGTGGAAAGAACCAAGACAAAGCCACTATGAAATACTCCATCAGAGAAATTTGATTTAAGTAATTTTTATGCACTCATGTTCCCCAGTTTTAAAATATTGATATGTCCGTCTAGGGAGAAAAATATCTGGCCTTGTCAGGCACAACAAAAATCACATTTATATTCCTCCATAATAACATTACATTTTTATTAGGTAACAAAATATGGATCCCATCTGAGTAGGATATGAAATGATTGTGAGAAATAAAATTAGCACTGATAACATCCCTACACTGTGTAATAGTCGCTCTGTTCTACCCACAGATAATCTGGCAAAATCCAATTACCGTCAAGACCTAGCATTCCAATTTTTTTTAATGAAACACAAATTCCTGTCAGATTCAAACATGTGGTCAAGAACTCAAGTGGAACACATAGGTCGTTTAATCACGGAGACACAGCAATAAACATTAGTGTCTAACAAGATAATAGCACATTCTACTCTCCGCCTAATAAATCTGAAAATAGGCTTATACTTCCCTTATACCACAAACAAATCTATCTTTAATGTGTCAAAAGTAGATGCAAATGTTCATATGCTATAATGTAATAATAGCTATCCATACGTCTAGTGTTTGCTATGCAGTTCAGTGGTGGCTATTACTCTCTACTATTAGGCATTTCTGAGTCAGAGGGGGGGGGGAATATTCAGTTACGTCTCAAAACACATAAAGACGCAGAGGGAAGTAGCCTGAAATTTGCAAGCAGCAGCGAACAACAAGGCAAGTCTCAGGACTCCGCACAAGGGTGGGACATGTGCAAAATGTCCATCCAGGCTGCTCCAGTGTTGGTCTGTCTTCAGTGGTGGACCTAAATTTTTTGGGCGTTGTCAATCCGCGCTAAGGAAATCTGTTTTCCGAAATTGGGACATCCGAAAGTTGCTTTTCAGATGTCCCTATTTCGAATAAAGCAGATTTTCTATTTTTTTTTATGAATGGGTGAGTCTGCCGTTCGGCGAACTTCACCCATTCACTTTCGCACTTACCGATATCCCTCCGCCGCTGCTATCGCCAGTCCAGGAACAGGTGAGTAAACTATCTGTGCGGGGCAGGGAAGTTTAGGGTCAGGCTGTAGGGGAGGGAGGATTAGGGTAAGGCTGCAAGGGAGGGAGAGTTAAGGTGAGGCTGTAGGGGAGGGAGGGTTAGGGTCAGATTGCAGGAGATGGTGGGTTAGGATAGTGAGAGGGGAGGGTTAGGGTAAGAATTCGCCACTGGCTGGGGAGAAAATGGCCGATTCGAAAATCGGCTGTTCGTACCGGAGCCCCACACCCATTTTTGAACTGTTATATGGGCAATAGGGCAACATTCAACAAGGTCCAAAGGTCCAAATGGTGGAGAACGGGGTGTAGTCCTTGAAAATGGGCTGCAAAGTGGGCCGCCTCCCACCAGCAACAAGGTCTGGGTAACCGTTGTTATCTTCTTCAATGCACACAGTGACACTGACAGCAGCTAAACGTGCTAACGTTGAGTCATTCGCCTTCGGCTCTAACTAACCATAAGGCTATCCTCGCCCATATGACAATGAAGAGACTTTGGTTTGCAAAAAAGGACTCTAAAACGAGTCCTTGTATTTATTGACAAAACATACAAGCAATAACACAAATTTGCATAATCATAACAAATGAACAATATGCATGTAACAAATTCAGATGGTGACGGAAGAAGGCAGTGCAGGCCATAACACTAAACCTTGTTTAGCGAATCTTCACGAAGTGGGGGCCTGAAATCTACCCCACTTCCATCAAAGCCTTGTTCAAAAAATATTCACAAAGTGGGGGCCTGGAATCTATATGCAGAACTAGGAAGAATCTACATTCAGGGGAATAACTACAGGGGGTGCAGCTGCTTGGCGGCCTGCCAGGGGCTGGCTGGCAAAGTTTAGCCTGGGGGGCAAGCCCACAGCAGTGGCCCATAGGGTTTACATATATTTAATTGGTGATTCAGTGTATATAGGCGACCACACAGCACCCAGTAACAGACACGGGCCTAGGTTTTGCGGGGCCCTACGTGAAAAAATTAAAAGGGGCCCCACCAAACAATGGGGTAGATCCAGAACTACGTTTGCCGTACGTTTACTCGCGTAGCGTATTTTCGTGTGCGTACCTTCTATACACTCCCCTAGGCACAGCCCTTG
>WWET01000072.1:407219-425732 GCA_011038615.1 Limnodynastes dumerilii | reverse complement strand
TATTTTGGACTCACGTAAAATTGGCACGCCCACACGTAAGTATTTACGTGACACATATGTGAATGGCCCATACGTTCACAATTACGCTACGTTACTGAGCGTATTTTCTATGGTGCGCATGCGCAGTACTTACCAAAAGGCGATTTTACGTCTCCGCCACGTGTAAATTCGCTCACAAGCGTTGTTCTGGATCTGGCCCAATGTCGTTTTTTAAGTTGGTTAGATTTTTTACATAACCAATTAGACACCAATTGCTTTGTAAAAAAAAAAAGTTTTTTTTAATATACCTGGGAAAAACATTACTTTTAAAAATCTTTTCTTTAAAAAAATATTTCTTTTCTTTCAATAAACTGTTGGTGTTTAATGTTTATGATGTAAAGTCTGTCTAAAAACTGCATGTTATCGATAGGTTTTGTTTTTAAATCATTGCATTATTTTTTATTTTTATATTACCTCCCTTCACCCCATGTGATATAATTATCATACATTAATAGTTAAAAGAAAATAAATATCACTTACCTTTTGCTGGGTCACAATGCTGGCTCCTCTATGCTGGGTGCACTGCTTTGGAGGTGCAGCAGATGTGGTGCGGATCTAGTATTCTCCATTATTTAATTTTTTTAACTCCAATCCTTATTCATATTCCCCATACACTTTCCCCATATTCTCATTAGCTATATTCCACTGCACCCCCCACCCCAAGTTTCCTTTTATACTCATCTCACCTCTATTCACAATATAACCAAAATTCACAATATAACCCCACTACCTACTGCTCCCTCTATACCCCCCACAATACACTGCTCCCTCTATACCCCTCACAATACACTGCTCCCTCTATACCCCTCACAATACACTGCTCCCTCTATATCCCTCACAATACACTGCTCCCTCTATATCCCTCACAATACACTGCTCCCTCTATATCCCTCACAATACACTGCTCCCTCTATATCCCTCACAATACACTGCTCCCTCTATATCCCTCACAATACACTGCTCCCTCTATATCCCTCACAATACACTGCTCCCTCTATATCCCTCACAATACACTGCTCCCTCTATATCCCTCACAATACACTGCTCCCTCTATATCCCTCACAATACACTGCTCCCTCTATACCCCTCACAATACACTGCTCCCTCTATATCCCTCACAATACACTGCTCCCTCTATATCCCTCACAATACACTGCTCCCTCTATATCCCTCACAATACACTGCTCCCTCTATATCCCTCACAATACACTGCTCCCTCTATATCCCTCACAATACACTGCTCCCTCTATATCCCTCACAATACACTGCTCCCTCTATATCCCTCACAATACACTGCTCCCTCTATATCCCTCACAATACACTGCTCCCTCTATATCCCTCACAATACACTGCTCCCTCTATACCCCTCACAATACACTGCTCCCTCTATATCCCTCACAATACACTGCTCCCTCTATATCCCTCACAATACACTGCTCCCTCTATATCCCTCACAATACACTGCTCCCTCTATATCCCTCACAATACACTGCTCCCTCTATATCCCTCACAATACACTGCTCCCTCTATATCCCTCACAATACACTGCTCCCTCTATATCCCTCACAATACACTGCTCCCTCTATATCCCTCACAATACACTGCTCCCTCTATATCCCTCACAATACACTGCTCCCTCTATACCCCTCACAATACACTGCTCCCTCTATATCCCTCACAATACACTGCTCCCTCTATATCCCTCACAATACACTGCTCCCTCTATATCCCTCACAATACACTGCTCCCTCTATATCCCTCACAATACACTGCTCCCTCTATATCCCTCACAATACACTGCTCCCTCTATATCCCTCACAATACACTGCTCCCTCTATATCCCTCACAATACACTGCTCCCTCTATATCCCTCACAATACACTGCTCCCTCTATATCCCTCACAATACACTGCTCCCTCTATACCCCTCACAATACACTGCTCCCTCTATATCCCTCACAATACACTGCTCCCTCTATATCCCTCACAATACACTGCTCCCTCTATATCCCTCACAATACACTGCTCCCTCTATATCCCTCACAATACACTGCTCCCTCTATATCCCTCACAATACACTGCTCCCTCTATATCCCTCACAATACACTGCTCCCTCTATATCCCTCACAATACACTGCTCCCTCTATATCCCTCACAATACACTGCTCCCTCTATATCCCTCACAATACACTGCTCCCTCTATACCCCTCACAATACACTGCTCCCTCTATATCCCTCACAATACACTGCTCCCTCTATATCCCTCACAATACACTGCTCCCTCTATATCCCTCACAATACACTGCTCCCTCTATATCCCTCACAATACACTGCTCCCTCTATATCCCTCACAATACACTGCTCCCTCTATATCCCTCACAATACACTGCTCCCTCTATATCCCTCACAATACACTGCTCCCTCTATATCCCTCACAATACACTGCTCCCTCTATATCCCTCACAATACACTGCTCCCTCTATACCCCTCACAATACACTGCTCCCTCTATATCCCTCACAATACACTGCTCCCTCTATATCCCTCACAATACACTGCTCCCTCTATATCCCTCACAATACACTGCTCCCTCTATATCCCTCACAATACACTGCTCCCTCTATATCCCTCACAATACACTGCTCCCTCTATATCCCTCACAATACACTGCTCCCTCTATATCCCTCACAATACACTGCTCCCTCTATATCCCTCACAATACACTGCTCCCTCTATATCCCTCACAATACACTGCTCCCTCTATACCCCTCACAATACACTGCTCCCTCTATATCCCTCACAATACACTGCTCCCTCTATATCCCTCACAATACACTGCTCCCTCTATATCCCTCACAATACACTGCTCCCTCTATATCCCTCACAATACACTGCTCCCTCTATATCCCTCACAATACACTGCTCCCTCTATATCCCTCACAATACACTGCTCCCTCTATATCCCTCACAATACACTGCTCCCTCTATATCCCTCACAATACACTGCTCCCTCTATATCCCTCACAATACACTGCTCCCTCTATACCCCTCACAATACACTGCTCCCTCTATATCCCTCACAATACACTGCTCCCTCTATATCCCTCACAATACACTGCTCCCTCTATATCCCTCACAATACACTGCTCCCTCTATATCCCTCACAATACACTGCTCCCTCTATATCCCTCACAATACACTGCTCCCTCTATATCCCTCACAATACACTGCTCCCTCTATATCCCTCACAATACACTGCTCCCTCTATATCCCTCACAATACACTGCTCCCTCTATATCCCTCACAATACACTGCTCCCTCTATACCCCTCACAATACACTGCTCCCTCTATATCCCTCACAATACACTGCTCCCTCTATATCCCTCACAATACACTGCTCCCTCTATATCCCTCACAATACACTGCTCCCTCTATATCCCTCACAATACACTGCTCCCTCTATATCCCTCACAATACACTGCTCCCTCTATATCCCTCACAATACACTGCTCCCTCTATATCCCTCACAATACACTGCTCCCTCTATATCCCTCACAATACACTGCTCCCTCTATATCCCTCACAATACACTGCTCCCTCTATACCCCTCACAATACACTGCTCCCTCTATATCCCTCACAATACACTGCTCCCTCTATATCCCTCACAATACACTGCTCCCTCTATATCCCTCACAATACACTGCTCCCTCTATATCCCTCACAATACACTGCTCCCTCTATATCCCTCACAATACACTGCTCCCTCTATATCCCTCACAATACACTGCTCCCTCTATAAAGAAACCAACTTCAGCCCTGAATAAGAAACTGACGAATAAGAAACCAACTTCAGCCTCGTCCAGCAGAAACTGTATGAGAGGAAGCTGTCCGTAAAACACCTGATGGCAGTGCGGCCCGGGGGGCACATGCCCCCTCCAGGCCCAGCCCGCCACTGTGGCCTGCACTGTAAGCTAGATGTTAGAGGCTGACAGCTTAAAACAGCGCACGGCACTATTTTAAGTTGTCAGCCTCTAACAGCTTCTGTCAGGCAGCGGTCCCACCCAGCTCTACCCCCAGTCCCGCCTGGCTCTAAATTGTCCCACCCATCCAGAACTAAGACCCGCTCCTTGCTATGGGGCCCAAGTCTGTCCTTTCTATCTACATCAATTTATAAAGCAATTTATGCTACTTCATTATATATAAACTTTGGCTCCCTTTCCGCTCCTGTGTTCACTGTTGCTGCTGCCCACACTTGCTCCTACCACCTCTCAGCTTTGCAGCCTCTCTCTCTTGGATCATTGAGCTTTATGGGTTACAGAGTGCGAATGGCCTTAGATCCTCTTGGTATCAAGACTCCTGATTATAGCGTAGATGGAATATCTAATGCTACTTGCCATTTGTGCATGTGTTGGCCAAGAATTCAGGAGGTTAGTGTTGGGTGTATGTAGTTTAAGATATTTCCCCACTGTCTCTTATAGGATCCTATATGATTGATTATTAATGTGAAAGCAGGAAAAGAGTTGGATATATCTTTGCCATCTGTGTGTTTTCCCTTCAGTAAAAAAACTAAATGTATTTACCGTATATTGACTTCGACTACAAAGATGGCTTGGAACATATTGGAGAAGACGGAAGTTTATGTATTAGCAAGACTACATTAATGTGGCACTAGAACAGAGACATATATTTTATTAATAACTGGCTATAAACAGATCCTTGACTTTAATCTAAATGATCCATACCTGTCACCTCTAGAAACAGCATATAAATAAAGATATTTGTTCCTCAGACAGAGCAGGAAAACAAAACAAGTGAAAAATCTCATTTGTGTTAGGGATTTAATGAGGTCGGACTTCAGGCACTGTACAATGTGTTGCAATAATCTTGGAATGGTAGCAGAGGGTATATGAAGCACAGCACAATAAAGCATGTGGGCTTTACATGTATCTGAAGTTCTTGGGGTCAACTTTATAGGTGCCCATTGTCTTGTTCATTATTTCTATGAAAACATGAAAACAAGCCTAATAGTCCATTTAATCCATTTTAGAATTATGTACACACATAAAATATTTACCATGGATTTCTAAAATGATACTGAAAAACTGCTATGCTGCCTTTATTAAATATGCCGGGCCTATTAACATAGTTGAAAACTCATCATTTTACTACTACTTTAATACTGCTGAAATCACGGGACATTTGAGTGGTGCCCATGGGCCTGATCCAGACCTACGCTCGGGTGCATTTTTACGGTAGTTGTAAGCGTAAAAACGGCCATTTGTACTTACTGCGCATGCTCGGGGCAGATGTTACGCTCATGTTACGCTACGAAAGTCTGAGCAAATGTGCCTTGAGCATGCCAGCTTCGTTACTGCGCTCGAGGGAGCGTGCCTGCCATCCGAAATCCATAAATACGCACCAAGGGTGGGGTGAGCCAATTAAATTGTACAGTATGGGCGTGCTAAACGTCGTAACTACGCAATGAACTTACGGATGCCCGTAAAAGGTTGGGTAGGGTTTGCTCAGCGTAAGACAGCAAGAGTAAGTACGAACAAGGGGAGTGCATCGGAGGCACGCTGGCGTAAACACGCAACGCACATAAACGTTTTATGATCGTAGGTCTGGATCGGGCCCCATATGTCCTGTGTTCTTGGACGTCAATGAGAAAATGTATTTTAATATTACCAATCAGATTTTTGAAATCATGAAAATTGTGATCTAATTGGGCATGAAGAGAAGAATCCCCCTGTGCTGATTGGATGAAGATAAAATATCCGGTGTCGGTATATAATGTGATATCTCTTTCAGATGGTAAGCTTAAAATATTTCACTGCTCACTTTGGACCGTATTCATACCTAAGAGTGATTTAGGTGCAGACAGAACCGCACCTAACTCACCCATCCTGCCCCTCCCCCATTTTTAGTTAGCTTATGGCACTTAAGAGTACCTTATCTAACCGTGCGTAGATTCCTTTTTAAAAAGAAAACCTCTCCTCGTCTCCTCCCCCGCCCACCCCGACTACTAAATCCCTCCCACAGGTCGGCCGTCATCACATGCGGGGCCGCTGAGCCTCCTCCCGTATGTGACGTCATTGATGCCATCACATGGCAGACACGCTTTAGCAGCAGGCCGGTACGCAAGGAAGAACTTGCCAGCGCATTGGCCGGCTACTAAATAGCTCTGAACAGCAAGTATCGGCGGTAGGATACCTGCTGCTACAGAGCTAGGTAAGTATTGGCGGGCCCCCATCAGGTCCGGGACAGTAGTCCCGGCTATCCCCCCCTGATGGTGGCCCCGCCCTCCCACTTCTAACTAAACACTCCCCGAGGCGACATTAACACACCTCCTTCTTAGTAAACTACACCATGCAGTCTTTAAAGACCGCACAGAGGCAATCTATATACCTAACTGGTATGTAGCTTGCATAAATTACCTACTACCGCATGCATAGTATGTCATTTCAGGAGATTAAACACTTAAGAAGCAAGAGCTCCTTAAGCGTGTATCTGGTCCCTTATTCTTAATCAAAACTCAAAAAGTTCCTTCATTTATACAAGGATTCATCACCAGTGTCTGTTTTCAATTCTAACCTGTGATAAAACACGTTTTTTTTTAAGTGTTCATGGCCTTAAATTATATACATGAGACCTGATCCTGACATCTGCGCATTTTCCATATGGCCAGTAAGTCTTCAGAACCCTGCCTTAGAATCTCCACTCAGATCTACATCTTTCTGAATGCACATTCTTGCGGATCTTCCATCTATTAATGCCTTAATACCTGCATTCCTATCCCAGGCACTGTGGCGGAGATTAGGCATGCCAAATTTGTGTACCGCCCCTTTGAACTGAGCTGAGTTACGCACGAGCAGCTTGCGGAAGTCAGGTGACCTTTTTAGTTCAGGATCCAGCCCATGGGAACTAAATGTGATGTCACCTGTGTGTGTTACTACAACTCATACTCAAAGCTCAGATGTAGAATTGCTCTTAGATGTCTTAATCATTTTATTTGTAGGACTACAACCCAACTCTAAAATGCAACACATGAACGCAGAATAAGAACTTGCAAGTCCAGATTAATTGTGAGGATTCAAGTGTGTTTCCACTATCAGCCTTATCACTAAATAAAACACATTTACATGCTATGGTAACTAATCAATGCATCTGTGGAGAGCTTTTCAGTCATGGCGGTAATGTGCTGGTGTATATCTCTCTCTTGAAACACTGATTTGATTTTGATAATAGCTATGAAGCATGTGTTCTTCTTACAAGCAGCTGATAGATGCTAGGAATTCTGCTTTTATGAGCAGTCATCTTGACTTTCAATGCAACAAAGATTACTGTAGCATTTCAAGTGCATCGTGGACTAGATCCATGCAACTGGATCCCAGGGCACAACATTCAGAAGGATCTACAAGCACTGGCCTGCACATGGGTCAGGGACTTCTCCAGCAGAAATCTGTGGAAGTTCAGAAGTCTTGATGGGCACACAGGGAGAGGGAACTATACTCTAAGTTATATAGGTGGTAGGGGAAATGTAACGAAGGGAAAGGGGGGAAGTGGAAAAAGGAGTCAACTTGTTTCCCCAATTGTGAAAAGGGCACTGTCCAGGTAGAAGAGGGGATGTACCGTAAGTCTTTATGACTGAAAACTTGCCTTTCAGTCACGTAGGGGTATATTTACGAAGGTCCATTTTAGAAGGCGATTTGAAATCTCGAACGTGCAAAAATCGTGGTATTTACTAACCATCAGTTTTTAGCCGCGATTTAAAATCCCCATTGAGTTTTATCGATTTTTCAAGGGCTAAGTCGCTATAAAAGCACATCCCCATCTATAGAAAAGCACAGCGATTTTCCCTGGAAAAATCACTGTCGCTTTATGTTTAAAAAATGTTTTTTTTAAATCAGAAGCGCAGCATGTCTGGAATACTTAGCATTGCTGAGCCTTGTAGTTATATCAGTGTCAGCATGTTAAGCCTTCTAAGCATGCTGCGCTGTCTCCGATGCAGGAAAAAAAAATACAGTGTTAAAAAAACATACCCAAATACATTTACATACATGTGTGCCTAAAATAAACATTTCACATGGATTATATTGCCCCCTACTCTGTAATATTACCCCTGGTGGCCACTCTGTTTTGTACTAAATGTGTAGTAATGTGCTGTGTGTTGCATAAATGAAAAAAAAACTTTCAGACTCACCGTTTAGCTGTCATCATTCTTGGGACGAGTTGCTTGGAGTTTCTTCTTTCTTTGCAGGTCATCTTCTCCAGTTGTTTGAAGAATGTTGTCCGGTTGATAGAAGATGATGTTCCGGTCCTTCCTTCTGTTCTTCGGCCTCTTCTGGCACTTGCCCCGGCGACAGGCTCCTTCCTCTTCATGGCCGCCGCTACTAATGACCATTCAGACACTAGTGTTTATGACGTCATAATTACTATAAAAGGCTTCCCTCTAGTGTCCGAATGATCAGCGCAGCCATCCTAAGCATTCCAGACATGCTGCACTTGCATTTTGTAAAAAAAAATACGGTGATTTGTATTTTTTTAAATGGCAAACATCTGGACGATTTCTGTCCAGCGATGTTTGCCGGGTCGATTTTGCTAAAGGCTAAAGTCCCGGGACT
Source organism: Limnodynastes dumerilii (assembly GCA_011038615.1). Taxonomy (NCBI): domain Eukaryota; kingdom Metazoa; phylum Chordata; class Amphibia; order Anura; family Limnodynastidae; genus Limnodynastes; species Limnodynastes dumerilii. The sequence continues at coordinate 417,071 of WWET01000072.1, read as the reverse complement.
TTGCCTTTAGTGAATATGGTGATTGCATAATCGCCTGCAAAGTCCCAGGAGTTTAGCAAAATAGACTTTATAGGGTTGAGAACCCCTGCCTTAGACTACTGAACAGCAATACTTAAAGTGCACTGTAAGTATCGCCATATGTTAGATCATTAATAAGGCATTACAGTCATAGAGATTGGAAGTGTGCAGGACAATTCGTACACTCCTACCAAAACATTGGCGACCCTGTCTCCACTCCCACCTTTTACAACCATGGAAGATTGGGACACATGGACAAACAAGACAGTAAGGGATAGTCACAACTTACTTCTCACATTGACTGATGAACCTCCTCCAGGCACTACTCTCCACAGGACCAAGCTTACTTATTGGAAATTTCCTCCCACACTCTTCAGCCGGGATTACCTCCCACGGTTGATCCTGGACTTAGTGCCTTTTGTGCCCACTAACTAGAGCCTAGCACCCTCTATTAAGTATACCAGGCCTAACGTGTGCCTACCACAGAGTCTAGCAGCCTCTCATTAGAAACCTAGCCCTCTCTTAATCATAGGGCCTAGCACCAGCTAACCAAGGACTTAGTACCCACTGACCAACATGGGCCTAGCACCAAAACTACATCAAAGGTCTAGCGTCCAAATGTAACAGGAGGCTATTGCCTTTATCTAAGCAGAGCTTAGTGATTTCCCACTTAAGTGCCATAGTGGCAAAGGCAGGATTTTGAAAGGGTGGTTTCCAATGCTTTTAATACATGTGGGGGTAAATTAGGAGTCTGGACATGTCACACTATATAAAGTACACGTGGGGTACATTAGGGTTCCGTAAATGACACATACTATAATATATGTTGTTTATATTAGGGTTTGGGAATGGTCTAATATATACAGTTAATAGTTAGCCATTCTGAGAACCCTAATATTCCCCACATATCTTATAGTTTGCCTCATTTCCAGACCCATAATTTATCACAGATGTACCTAATATACCCCACAAGTAAAATTAGATTAACAGTTAGAAAAAACATGTGAGTATTCAGACACTGGGCAAAGAGTATAAATATACCTCAGTGACAGTGGAACTGTCATTAGCGCCAGGATGTCCATGTTTCTTGCCAAGGACCCCCCCCCCTTGATTGAAAGCTTACAATACTGGACCCCAGCATAGCAGGTAATTAGGTTTTTGTTTTTTTTTACTCTACATTTGGGCTTTTTATTGGGCATTTTTTGTGGCAGCAGTATACTTTATTATATAGAATATTTGGACATTTATATGGTGCTGCAGGCTCTGGATAGCAGGGCATGCTGGCGCATGTGGTTTTCCAAGCACCAGCATGCCCTGGCATCCATGGGTATGCTGGTGCTTGTAGTTCTACAAGCATCAGTATGCCCTATGGGGCCGGAATTCTTTAGTTATTTTAGTTATAGCGGGGGGGGTTTGGGTAGGGGTTAATTTTTTTATTATTATTTATTTATTATAGGAAAAATTGCCTGCGGTCAGAGCAATTACAGCTCCAACTGCTGTTATTTTTTTTTACCAAGGATGTTTTTGCTAAAGAAACACGCGCCTCTAAATAGCAGGTTTTAGTGGATCGGCATTGTTCATCCGCTAACACTCTAAAGCCGGTCCTCTGTCTCTATCACTTCATCGGAATTACAATAGTCTATCTGACAGGTGTTGCATAAATGACCCTATCATATAGAAGAAAGTCAGTTAACTGTGCTGGAACTAAAATGCTTAATAGTTAACTGCGAGCTTTCTGGCCATTGGGAATCCATACTGCCATACTACAACCCTTGTAGTTTCTCTGATCTTTTGTGTCTTATCCAAACACATGAGGTCATCCATAGATGTAATATGGCACTATTCATTATCTAGCTTCTGACTTTAGTTAAATAACAAATATTATTTTCAGTATTAATTACCCAGGATTTGTAGAGCCCTTGGCCTTTTTGGATAAACATAATTGGATCAGCTCTCACAGGTGCCAGTGTGTAATTAAACAATGAATATAACAAGACTGTGTACAATCAATATGTGCTTCTGCTCTGCCATTCTGCTCTGCTGACAGATTGATTCAAGAACATTAATTATTATTTGGTTGAATGTTAGTGATACAATGTCTGAAAATAAATGTACAGAGCGCACTCAGTTATTTACTTGCATTTTGTACTCACAATTATGATATTTTGTGGTTAATCGTTTTGGTGTATTATCATTTTCTTACCACAATTTTTAGTGGTGTACTTCATTTTCCAAACTTTGGACTGAATCCAGACTTCCAGTTTTTATACAGTTAGATCCATGAGCTATAGATTTGGAAGAATCCACAAGTGCTGGGGCTGGATCCAGACTTAATCGCTTGAAATTAGTTACTCCTGGGCTAAACCATGTTGATTGCAGGGGGAGTCAAGTTAATTGTATTCTTTGCATGCAGGGATATATCTTTGAATTGCTTACTGAACACAGATACTGACCAGCTTTACTTTCACACTGTTATTTAGACTTGGGATAGGAAACATCACCTCTCAACTCTAATACTGTTTGCAACAGATGAAATATGACTCCCCTGCAATCAACATGGTTTAGCTCAGGAGTAACTCATTTCAAGCACTTACTTAAGTCTGGATCCAGCCCCTGGTCTGCATTATCTAGACCAGACTTGGATAACCTGTGGCTCTCCAGGTGTTGTAAAAACCACAACTCCCAGCATTCTTTTGACTGCATAGCCATAGCTGATACCTGACAAAGCATACTGGGACTTGTAGTTTCAGAACAACTGGAGCGCCACAGGTTGTCCAGGCCTGATCTACAAGTTCATGCAATGGCGTAACTATAGGGGGTGCGATTGCTGTGGGGCCTGGTGGCTTAGGGGGCCTGCTGCCAGCGTGGCAATCACCCACCTGCACCTGTGCTGACAACAACCGCTTCTTAAGCAGTGCTGTGGAATCACAGGGCCACGTGGTATGATGATAGAATTTGGAAATTGTGTTTTCCCTCAGTGAGGCCTTTGGAGAAGGCTAATTACATGGATCCTAAGATGTAATCAAAGACTGGCACTTACCTAAGACAACATTAATTCAGTGGTGGAGACGTAATTGAAAAAATACACTTTGGTTTCTTGTTAATCAGCTGCAGTGTCACCTACTGTTAGCTTTTCTCTTTAGATTAAGTAGTCAGTGGATCTCCTATTCACAGTCTTCACTAACAATTTAACAATCAATAAATACTGATACTGCCAATTTAATTGAAGAATAGCTTTCCAGGCAGCATTGGACACACCCATGGGTGGAGCTATTCACAGGACACACCTCATTGGGACGCTGTGAAGACTACAGGCTGGAGAGAGAGAGCAAAGTAGTTGCATCTCTCACTGTTATACCTGTCATAAAGTACACTGCATCCTTCTTCACATCTAAAGTAAACAAGGCAAGTGAGATTGTGAGAATCATATATATTATATAACACAAGTGTAGGCATCTTGTGTTGGTTTCACCCCAATTGGTGCAGAGGTGTGGAAGATATTGAACAGGTCCTATAAACACTGCATTTCCATCTATTTATACCAGGCATAGGGAACCTGTGGCTTACCAGGTATTGTCACCTTGTGCTATCGTGCTCTGGCTCCATTCTGTCTTCATGAGTTAGCGGACCAGCATTGTGTTTCTGTGGAATGGCCGGCAGTTTCTGATCCTGTGCAGCACATCTTTTGTTTTTTAGATCCTAATCCATCCACAATGTAGTTTTCGTGTCCTCAGATAGTTATTGTACACCAATCCTGGACAGTTGTATATACATTGTAATTAAGAGCTGAGATACAAATCACTCCTCTTCATTCTGTTTGCAAATTATAAACTTTCCTCATTATTCAACATAGTTTCAACAAGGTGCTGATTTGTTCCTATTTTTGCTGTTACTTCCACCTCTGGATCTCAGTGATGACAGACAAAATAGTGTTATGTTACATCGTTGTCAATCCCTGCTAAGAAACTCTGCTTACCGAAATTGGGGAAAGGAGTGGGGACTATTTATACTTACTATTTCAGAGCACAGAGCTTTCGGTGCTCCGTGGATCGATTGCTATGCCTCATCGAGCCCCACACCCATGTTACATGTGAAGGCTTTGGGGCCTGCAGAACCATTCTACACCATATTATTTAAAGGTGCCTCTGGCAGCCTATATACATAAGGGTTGCCGACTCTCCCAGAATATCCGGGAGACTCCCTAAAAACGGGCAATTCTCCCAGGATCCTGGCAGTGCCGATAAATCTCCCGCAGAGGGCTTGAGGCCATGTGAGTATGCAAATCACAGCATCAAGCCCCTCCCCCTGCCTAGCAATACTACTATCCTAGTGTTGCTAGAGACTGGACAGGACTTGATGACGTGATTTACATAATCAAGCCCCGCCCCATTCCTAGTAATACTATGAAAATGTAACTGGGAGCAGGGCGTGATTTGCATAAAGCACATCTTCAAGCCACGCCCACATAACAGCATGAACGCCATGAAATGTCAGCAACCCCGATATAAATTGGAGACGGTTCCTTATCAACAGGGGAACATTCTTTTATTTCCTCAGGTATTTTTTAAGAAGAATGCTAGATAAGACAATACATAAGGCATATATGGCCGTATTCAGAGATCCGCAAATATACGCACGGACGGAGCAAGGAACACTCACCAAAACCCCAGTCACTCCCCTTGCTAATCCATGCTCTCAGACACTTACGCCTCCATGGTTGTAATTTTCCGTGTGCTGTTCCGTGCATATATGTCCTCCGTCCGTGTGTATCTTTATAATCGCGCCCACATTTTATCATTTAAATGCCTCCCCCGCCCATTTATATGTAAATTCTTCTGTGCGGATTTTTACGTGGCAGATCCGGACGTAAGTGATACCATGCGATTTACAAGTCCGTCCGTGAGGCACTTCTGTGCGTATAGTCTACGTAAAAAAAGTTACTACGCATGCACAGTTTAAACGTACCTAAAAATACGTACGGAACTGCCCATCTTTACAGATGAAGAAGTCAGCGGATCTTCTCTTTACGATAAATACTTTGAGGTACATTTACTAAACGGTGGAAAAGGAAAATGGAGATGTTGCCCTGATATTCTTTTGCAAAAGTTGGCAACCATGTTTTTTATACAAACCCACATATGTTCCTGCTTTGATAAATGTATATTTTACCCTAACTAATGTGCCTCCCAACAAAAACTGCTATGATTGGTTAAAAGGAAACCACCAACTAAAACCGTAAACCCTTCAGATGGCGTTATTTCTACTCTTGGAGCAAAGTCACAAACTCCGCTACAACACTTTGCAAATACTATGGAGTACCATCTGCATTGAACAGAACTGGCCGTCAGGAACATACATCGATCTCCATGGAAACAGCAGTTTTCTAGGGCAATCAGTGCTTTGTATATTTGGATCACTTCATTTTGATGTGATAATGGTCATTTTTACTTGAAAACAGCCATTATCGCATCAAAATGAAGTGATCAGACCTTTGTAAATAAAGCCCTCTGTGTGTACATATTAATATATATATGTGTAATATTTCAAATGTCCACAAGATGGAGACACCTGACTACTATCTTGAGAAAGGCTTTTAAGTTCTTTAACCAAAAAGCAATACATTGGACGTTATTCTGATTTGTGTGCGACTTACCTACGCACAGAGATCTGTAATTAAGCCGGGAGAAGGGGAGGGCAAGCCCCTGGCACTCTCCTCCATCTTACAGAGTTCTTACCCTTACCTTTACTTAACCGCACGGATCTGTGTCCACACTCCCGGCACTTAATTAGCATGCCTAACCTTGGTTTGACATGTCCATTGTTATCCACTAATGTTTATTTCAGAAAATGTTCAAGCTTGTATTTATTGTACATTTGTCTAGATAAATTAATACCTGACAGCTAATAAGCTTCTATTATGGTCCTGTTTGCTGGACACCGCTGTAGAGTGATTAGGTGATATATATTGACTTTGTGATGGTGAAGGACAATATAAGCTTTTCCTTTGCCTCACCCGATTTTCCAGAATGATTGATATAATGGATCTAGTGGATATATAGATATTCAGAGACCCACAGAATACATATGAATATATGTATTAGACCACTTTCCAGCTACAATGGTTATTCTGAAAGCAGACTCTTGTTTATATAGATCTGATGGATGCAGCTTCCTCATTGGTCAATAGTTGGGATGGATACTTTGAAGATAACAGCCAAACAAGCAACCAGTCATAAAAATGACTAAAAATGACCTCTAACTAGTCTATGTTACACCAAGGTATATATCTATGTCCGTGATAACATATTATATAAACAATTGCAACATAAAATAACCAATGTATCTAATCACAATGGGCCTGATCCAGACCTACGAATGAGCGCAGTGAGTATTACCGCTCAGCGTAAAAACTTAGCACTCTCCTTACTTTTATTTACTTACTCCGGCAAAACCCTACCCTAACTTTTCCCTGCGTTACGTTGCCTGACCGTTCGTACTACCGCAACGTAACTAGGTACTAGGACATTTTCTAACTCCAACGTATTTCCGGTATTCGTATTTTTGGCACGCCCCTTTCAACGGTTATACGCAAATAATACACCCGCCCAATTCATGCTTAAGAAGTTACGAATTTACGCAGGAAAACATCTGCACACGCATGCGCAGAACGTTCGAAATTTCGAAAATTGCGCTGATGGCCAGTGTAACCACGAGAGCGGACGTAGGTCTGGATAAGGCCCAATGTGTATAACATAGGAAACATCACCTCTATACTCTATTACTGTTTGCAACAGATGAAATATGACTCCCCTGCAATCAACATGGTTTAGCCCAGGAGTAACTAAGTTCAAGCACTTAACTAGGTCTGGATCAGGCCCAATGAGTATAACAATCGTGATGGCAGGCAGCAAGTAAAGTACATAGAAATCTTTGTCTTGTGTGGTGTCAATCTTTTCCAGCTGTCACAAAGCGCACACGGTAAGTTCTTAAGAAAGTCCTTTTAGCGGTTCCTAAGACAAAGATTTCTATGTACTTTACTTGCTGCCTGCCATCACGATTGTTATACTCATTGGGCCTGATCCAGACCTAGTTAAGTGCTTGAACTTAGTTACTCCTGGGCTAAACCATGTTGATTGCAGGGGAGTCATATTTCATCTGTTGCAAACAGTAATAGAGTATAGAGGTGATGTTTCCTATCCCAAGTATAAATAACAGTGTAATAGTAAAGCTGGTCAGTATCTGTGTGCAGTAAACATTTCAAAGATATATCCCTGCATGCAAAGAATACAATTAACTAGACTCCCCCTGAAATCATAATGGTTTAGCCCAGGAGTAACTAAGTTCAAGCATTTAACTAAGTCTGGATCCAGTCCATTGTGATTAGATACATTGGTTATTTTATGTTGCAATTGTTTATATAATATGTTATCACGGACATAGATATATACCTTGGTGTAACATAGTCATTTTATATGAGACGTGTAGCGCAGAGCATTTAGGATCTTTTTTATTTTTATTTCTTGGTATATATTATGGGATGGTAGACCCTTTCACTCCTACAGCTCAGCTGCTGATAATTAGAGCGCTAGATCTTTATTACATTGTTGATTGAAGCAACCAAAGTCACCTCTAGGATGTCTTCAAAGCTGCTGTGGACTGGATTCATACTTACCCTGAAATTCCATACGGTAGCCGCTGTGGAGGCCCGGGACACACCAGTCGGGCCTCACCCCATGTGACGACATCGGTGATGTCACGTGAACAGAGCCCCGCACACCTGCGCTACTATCTGGCCGGTGCGCAGGGAAATTCTTCCCTGCACATTGGCCCTAAAATGACGACGGGTCCCCAACAGATGCGGGTTTGGAACAGTAGTTCCGACTGTCGCCTCCTGATGGCGGCCCTGGTGATCCACAACCCCACATGTAGGAGAGCAGGGCACTCCCTCCTGTTTACCAACCTGCACAGAACGTAGCATCAGTTGGCTGCACTCTGTTGCGGAGAAAATGGTACTGTGCATCGCGGTACCACTTCTGTATGTAGCGCACGGAATTCCGCTATGCGGTATCAGGGTATTAGGGAAGAATTCAGGCCTCTGAGTGGTAAATAGTATAGTGGATATCAAGAAATATCATAGCCAATGAAAACCCAAAACTGGAGCAGGGGTTCCATGCAGAGGAGGAATAGGCTGTTCCACAGAAGTTCAGTTCCTTGTAGCCCCTCTGCAGAAAAGTGACCAAATAATAAAGTGCTGGGAGTGATGGAGACCATTCTCAGGGGAATTTTTAAGAAGCATTAAAAAAAATATATGCATAACGATCACCCTCCTTGTCTGGTAATTATTAAGCCAACAAGGACTCCTTGCAACGGGTGTGGATTGCCAATACGATGATTTGTTGTCCAACAGACCATCGTACAGCAGAAAGTGTCAGTGTTGTGACTCCCTGAGTTGCGAAGACAGTTAAGTCTTTTATCCTAACCATAACCTTAACCCTCCTTTCCCACAGCCTAACTATAACCTTCCCGTTTGGCCCTAACTGTAACCTTCCCCTTCTTGAGCCCTAACTCTAACTTTCCATGACCAGCAGCCTAACCTTAACTCTCCATGTACCACAGCCTAATCCTAATCTTCCCCTTAAATCCTAACCCTAACCTTAGCCCAACACAGCCTGTCCCTATTGGGAACAGGTTGAAATAGGTACCTGTTCCCAATAGCACCTGTATCATTGCAGTAATAGGGCAGGCCGGATGGGCAAATGCATCCCTCTTGCAAATTAGATTGTGTTTTTTTATTTTTATTTAACATTTGCCCAGATTCCAGACTTTAGACCTAATAATGTTATAACTCAATAACGCATCTAGATGAAAAAGGATTCTTGGCCAGTTAGTCTTAAAGTCTTAAAGACCACATATACACAATCTACGTAACGAAATACGTCCGCTGGTGTGAATCCGGGCCTTTGACATGAGATTTTATAGGTTTCACTGTCCTAATTGTTATTTGGGACAAAAATAAAGCATATTTTAAAATGTGTGCTCCAGTTTTGGCCCACTCTTCAATGCTGTCATTCTACAATGGAGCGGAAGTCACATGTTTAAATATCTGGGAGTGTAGCTCACTAATATATATTATTTATTCATGTTAAAAAACACTTGACTGCTAAAATCAAGTTATGTAGATGGCAACACAGCAAAAATATTTGTACACTTTTCAACACCAAGATATATTACAAACAAAACTTTTCACTTCCGTCTGTTAGGGGGTGTTGCAAACCTAAATTCAACGTTGATGGGGGTTTATGTTGGCTGAGTCTTCTTTGTCCCTCCATTCAAAAACGTGTAGGGTTTCCTGACAAGCCTTGAGTAGTTTCCTTTGTTTCTTTCTCATTATAAGCAGGAACTTTACAAGCCCAGAAGTCTTCTTTTCTGAAAGAGCAGGTGAAGAGTGGCTCAACAAGAAGGGGCATTCATTCTCTGGTCTAGCTCGCTTGTTAGAGTGCACCAACTCTGAAAGGTCCAGAAATGGAGCAAGTGGCCATGAGTGCTGTTAATCTGTGTGATTTCAGGTTAACCTTAGGTTCCCAGCTGGCCACAGGAACTCTCCATTGGTAAAAAAAAGATTAGAAGGTCATTCTCATGAAAGTCTAACCCTAAGACTCCCCTCCCCGCAGTCTAATCCTAAGATTCCCCTCCCCGCTGCCTGACCCTAGGACTCCCTTCTCCGCAGCCTAACCCTGAGACTCCCCTCCCCACAGCCTAACTCTAAGACTCCCTTCTCCGCAGCCTGTCCCTAAGACTCCCTTCCCCGCAGCTTAACCCTAAGACTCCCTTCCC
>WWET01000072.1:361486-373301 GCA_011038615.1 Limnodynastes dumerilii | reverse complement strand
GGCGGTGGTGGGGGGGGGAGGAGAGAGGAGAGAGAGAGAGAGAGAGAGAGAGAGAACAATGGCTATAATGGTACCTGGGGGGGTCTATTAAACCAACATACAATAATCAGTGTATTAAATACATAAATAACCAAATAATCAAAAACCTAAAGTGTAACAAGACAAACCTAAGGGGAAAAAAAGCACCCATATAGAAAATGAGATAATATATATTTAACTTGTAGAGTTACTTCAAAAGAAAGTTCCAAAGATGTTTAGCTTCTGTACATAGATGTCATTGATTCCTCTGGATTTTCACCAACTTCCCCTCTCTGGATAGAAATGGTTCTCCCTGGAGGGAATACCTTCACAACTCCAAAATGAGTGTGTGGAGAAATATGTGAACGGACAGTGAATTAATAAAAGGTGCAATTTATTCAAATATAAACCAACAGAATAAAACAAAAATAAACACATAAAAACACGAATAAAATCTGCAGCAAGCGAGGTCCAAGCTCGTGCCTTAAAGTTTATAGGGATCCTCAGAGTCCAGATATATAGATGGCGATGGTCCCAGGATGAAAACTGGAGTCCGAGGTAAAAGGCACAAGTAATATAGTCTCTCTGCACACTTCACCGACGCGTTTCGAATAAACAATTAGACAAATAAACAATTGATTATTCGAAATGCGTCGCTGGAGCAGAGAGGGTCTATTACTTGTGCCTTTTACCTTGGACTCTAGTTTTAGTAGAATGAAGAGTAGAGTATCACTTAGGTATACTCAAGGGGAGCGTCAGTAAATGTAGTCTGGATCTAGGTATCCCTGGATAGTCGCTAAAACATAAAATAGCCAAATGGTAACGGGTTGTAAGGTTTACACACACAGGGACAGGATGATAGAGGCACAGGGGTGACAGGACACTCCATTGTCATGTTTTTATTAGTCATACCCTGCTGCGTGGAAAGTCCCAGAGCAAGTAGGTTAGAGATATAAGGGATCTGACCAGGGGCGGAACGAGACAGGCTTGGCAAAGAGGCCAAAGTCTGGATGGGAGGGACTGGGAGCGGAGCTAAATGGGGCGGGACGTAGAAGCTGCCAGAGCGCTGTTTTAAGCTGTCAGCCTATTACAGTTTGTTTACAGTGCAGGGGGAGAGGCTCCCACAGGCCCTCCCCTCCTCTGAGCCCCATCGCAAGCTGCACCCCTTGATGCCCCTATAATTACGTCCATGGTTTTGACCAAGACGTCATGTGACAGTCCTGGATAAAGCGAGAGGTGAGAGTGGAAAATCATTGCTAGTGCTAATGAAGCCATCCTGAACAATGAACTCATGCTGTAATGTAACACAGACAAGCCAACATCCTCTGTTACCAGGCTTAGACTATGATAAATTATATCTTATTGAAATGATCTATTAGGTTTGGTATATTACTTACAGAATAATATTAGCCACATCAATTCTTTTTTTGAGATGTCATATTATTTTCTATGCCGAGGTTATATGTAAATGTCACCTGTTACACACCACCGCAGGCATCGGGTGGTGTGTAACGCTGTGGCACTCGCTCCCGATTCCCTCCTGCACTGCTCCCCGCCTCCCGCAGCACCTCCGGTCTCCGGATCCTGGCAGCGTCCATCGGCTCAGTCAGGGCCGTATGGGCGCCGCCATCTTGCGCTGACAGCGTCCGGCGGTTCCCATAGCAACCCAGCCGCGGGCCAATCACTGTCAGAGGCGGTCCTGTCCTCCTGCACTCGCGTCCAGTCAGCTGTAGGAGATTCTGGGCTGTGCTGTAGGAGATTCTGGCGCGAGTAGCAGCACTGTCCATTGGTGCCCTTCTCATTTATAAACCTGGCACTTACTCCAGGTAAGTGCCGGTTATAGCTTCTGCTGCCCCGTGCTTTTCTTCTGTTTCTTGCCTCTCTTATCTTCTGATCCATTACCTTGTTCTTTCTTGAGTGTCCCATCGTTGCCCTGCCTTGCTCCACCTTGTAATCCTTTTGTATCATTCTCCTTTCATTCATATTGTATTTCCCTGCCTGTGTTAACCATCTCCATTCCTGAGTGCCTGTTTATGTTTACCCCCTAGGGGGCTCCCCTGCTGGTGTGCGTGAAGCGTGAATTCCCTAGTCAGTCTAGTAAGTCTGTCCTGTCCCGTCTCCCCGGTTCTGTCCGTTTAGTGTTTATTGTTGTTTGTTTAGTGCAGTCCCTTCTGTTACTACTACACCCACTTACCTGCTTTTTTCTTCCCTTCCCCTTTTACCCCATTTCCCTGCCGGGTTTTTTCTAAGGGGTGTGTACCCTGAAGCACTGCTGACATCTTCACTCCTGTATGGTTATTAGTGCTTAGCTACACCTGAGGTTGCCTTCTAGAGGCCATGACCTGCTGAGTGTGCTGTCGCACAAGTCTATCCCCACCATCAGGGTCTCGAGCGAGCACTCAAGACGGACGCAGGCTCTACATACTGGTGAGTTTACCCGATTTCTCTCTCTCTCTCTCTCTCTCTGTGTGGTCACCCTGGTACTCAGTCCAGGTAAAACCAGGGTACCCTAACACCACCATAAGCTGCCACCCACTTTGGTAAACCCAATTATATAGTATAAGAATTCTACTAGCTAGCAAGAGCTGGCCAATAAGATTAAGGACTAGATTTACTAAACTGAGGAAAAGTAAAAAATTTAGATATTGCCTATAGCAACCAATCAGATTCTAACTGACATTCTCTAGTGTGTAACAGAAAAGTGAGAGCTAAAATCTCATTGGTTGCTAAAGGCAACATCTCCATTTTTCTTTTTCTGCAGTTTAGTAAATCAAAGTGTCATGGTCCAGTCTTAAATGATGAATTATCTGATCTCAGCAGTGATAACAGTAGAAACTTGCTCAGTAAACACACAGTTCTACTCACTCTAATTAAAGTTTAATAAAGACAAGTCTAATGCACATAAGGTTTTTGCTTCTCATGAAAGCATCTTTTTATATTTATTACAGGGATGAGAACTTCAAAAATAAAGAGGAAAAAGATGTTGGCAAACCACAATCTCACGTTAATATATTTATTAAAGGCTATGTATTAGCAGAATAATCTACAAGAAGTAACTGATGTGTTTATAATGAAGTAAATATGTCCATCATGCCTTCTAATTGTAATGTTGCAGCAAGTTAGGAGGGGGTACTTCTCAAACTGAGAGCTGGTGGCAATGTAAGGTTTTGCTAAAATCGACCAAAGTCCCGGGACTTTGCTGGTGATTATGCCATCGCCGCATTCACTAAAGGCAAAGTCCCAGGACTTTAGCCTTTAGCAAAATCAACCAGGCAAACATCGCTGGACAAAAATCGTCCAGATGTTTGCCATGTTAAACATAGCCCAGACTGGATTTACTAAAGTTGATTTTACTAAATCACCTCTAGTGCGGTCTGTAAGGGCTGAAAAAAAAAGCTCCTCTTCTTCCACTTCTGGGGCGCCGCTACTAATGACCATCCTTTCGCTAGAGAGCATCCTTTTATAGAAAATATGATAAACACTAGAGCGCTCACTAGAGCCCCCTAATGTATATGGCGTCATATTTTCTGTAAAAGGGTGCCCTCTAGTGACAGAATGGTCATTAGTAGCGACGCCCCAGAAGTGGAAGAAGGAGGACATCGTGGCATGTGCCAGAAGAAGCCGAAGACCAGCTGCAAGCAACGGACTATCCTCTTCTAGCAAGCTGACAAGTATCTCCAATCTACATTACCAGAAGAGCTTCAAAGACCGAAGAAACTTCAAGCAAATTATCGCAAGACAGATGACTGCTAAACGGTGAGTCTATACTTTACTTTATTAAGCATTACACATATACACTATACATTTTCATGTAGGTTAGTTAAAACAGGGTGGCCACCATTATAGTTAGATTAAACACAGAGGGACACATTTATTATATTGGTTTAATGTTTAAAAATGTATTGTTTTGTCAAGTACATTTTTTATGTTTATTGGGGGAAATGTTTTATTTGATTAGGGACACATTACACATTAGATTGTAGCATTTTATCACTTGTCAGGCTGACGCTTACACTACTATAAGGATTAGCAGGGCCACAAACACATGGCCATGCCTTATAGTAGTATATGCGCTGGCAGGATAAATGATAAAATAATACATGCCGATTTTGAAATGGACAATCGCCATGCTTTTCAATAGAAAAGCATGGCGATTTGTCCATTTCTAAATCGATCAACATCTACGGCGATGTTATTCGTGGCAAAAAAGCGTGGCTTAGTAAATGCCGTCATTTTTTACAAAAAATCGCTGCAAAATTGCATTGATGTCTAGCTATTAATAATCGCTGTCAAAAAGCGACTATAGTAAATGAGGGGGAGTGCCAAGTGCTGTTTTAAGCTGTCAACTTCTGGCAGCTTCTTTCACAGAGATGGACCCGCCCGGCACTTCACCCAGTACTGCCCTTTTAGACTCAGGCCACACCTCCTTGCTGTGGGGTTGAGCCTATCAAATTCCGCTCCTGCGTGTGCATATTATTCCAGCAGAGGGTTATGGGAGCTCTCTTAAGCAGTTCCACTTATAAAGTGTCTGTAGTGTGTACGGAGGACATCCTACAGCCAATAAGGACTTCAATCAGGAGTTAAATCTCAAAAAAAAAATCAGCTTTAATATAGGAGAAACTAGAGTTCTTTTATAGAGGCATACCATATAGAGCAGTATTATGGGGACATTTATAGCATATTTTTATTCTATTCAATGATATTGTAAAATTTTGCTGACATGTTTGTGTTTGCGACCAAGATAATGGACAATCATCCAGGATCATTAAGAGATATTATACCATTAAAGAGAAACAATTTTATACAGTACTTTGGGCTGTATTTTGCAGTATCAGAAGTGTTTGTTATAGCTTGTAACCAGCTCCTTTTACACACACACCTTTATGACACCAAGGGCTATATTTACTAATCTGCAGAATAGGTAAAGTGGAGATGTTGCCCATAGCAACCAATCAGATTCTAGCTGACATTTTCTAGTATGTAACAGGAAAGTGAGAGCTAGAATCTGATTTGTTGCTATGGGCAATATCTTCACTTTTCCTTTTCCATAGCTGGCCCTTTTTTTACTAGTGTTCTGGGCAGGACAGAGAGGAGGCCTGGGACTATCCCAGGCCCAGGACACTAGGCCCGGCTCTCCCCCCCTGATGGTGGCCCTGGTAACCAATCAGGTTCTAGCTATCATTCTCCTAGTACAAAATGATAACTAGAATGTGATTGGATGCAAGCTGCAGCAGCAGCCCCCATTTATACCTTTAGAAGCTTCATTATATACACCCCCATTAGTAGAAACACCCTGAACTAAGATTCACAGCACAAAAGAAAATTTATATATATTCGTCCTTAATAGTCGTTATTATAGAGATAAACAGAGAGAAGGGATAAGCAAATCTACAATATAAAGAAAACATATGGCATAGAAAACATAGGGGAAAATATAGAGAGAATGACAGAACAGACAGGTGAAAGAGGTAACGACAAATACTAAGAGGGAGACAGACAGAAAAAGGGAAGAACATTATTTCTGGTCTAAGGAATTATGTCTTAAAAGCTTTCCCCCGTCTCACTTAATGATGTTTATTGCTCTACTGCCAGCTCATTAAAGGTAAATGGACTTTTCATTACTAGGCATTACTACCTGTTTATTATAGTAATGCAGACTAACATTAACCCTTTCCTTGTTAGCCTGTTGGTCTCTTGCCATGCTAAGAGATGCTATGTCTGGAAGTTGCTAAGATTTATGGGAAATATTTAAACCCAGATA
Source organism: Limnodynastes dumerilii (assembly GCA_011038615.1). Classification (NCBI taxonomy): domain Eukaryota; kingdom Metazoa; phylum Chordata; class Amphibia; order Anura; family Limnodynastidae; genus Limnodynastes; species Limnodynastes dumerilii. The sequence continues at coordinate 367,522 of WWET01000072.1, read as the reverse complement.
ACAAATTGTAATAATTAATAGCACGCAAGAAAGGTCGTTGCCATAATTATGTTTACAATGTACAAAAGATTTACTGTATAACAGCAATGGTTGTGATAGGAAAGATTGTTAGTTATAGAATGTGCCAATCGGCAAATATACCATAGCAGGAGCCAGCAGCTAGAAGGAGTTCCTTTCGCTAACTCCTAACCTGGCCACATAATATGGACCAGCAGGGCTTCCAGCAGAAAATGTTGGTGCCCCAGGACATAGCATCAGCGCTCCACCCCCTATGTGACATCACCTGTGACATCACATATAGGTGGAGCATCTTGGACCCGCATAACACTGGGCAGATGCACAGGGAAGTTATTTCCTGTGCATTGGCCCGCTAACGTGCAGCTCTATAGTAGCATCAGCGGTAGGCAGTGGAAATAATGGATAATATGATTATTACTATTATGTGTGGTATACAGGATTTTCACTAAGTTCGCTGACATTCACACAGTCAACAATATTAGGGGCCAGATTTACCCATAGCAACCAATCACATTCTACCTCTCACTTTCCTAATACATACTAGAAAATGTCAGCTAAAATCTGATTGGTTGCTGTGGGCAACATCTCCACTTTTCCTTTCCTGCAGTTCGGTAAATCTGGCCCTAGTTACACGAAATATGAATGTTAATAGGGTAGTGTAGTTGAAGGTTGAGAGTATTGTTATATCAACCTTAGAGTTGCCAACAGTGAAATATAAGACAGCCTAAGACTAACCTTAACCCTAAACCTAACCTTAAGTATAGTACCCACCCTTCCAAGTTGTGTGGAGTATGGGACTGTGGATCAGGCATCGCTGTCGAGTGTAGATTCATCGATCAGGGATCATCTTCTGTCTGTTAATCCAGCCTCTTGTTGCCAGAAATGTGAAGACCTTCTGGATTTTACATTAACGCTAACTCCATTCGTATAACTACTTTGGAACAGCGTTCAAGGGATATAGAGGATACCACTCACACAATCTAACAATCTGTTACTGACAAAGTACAATATTCCAGCCAATGAAAGAAAAACTTGATAATCTACAGCAGCAGTTATTAACCTTATTTTGGGGAGCACAAGATACCCACTATGGAATCAGGTCAAGTACCGCTTTGCAGATCATGTGGTATCAAGTGGTATATTTTGCTGTGGTTTTAAAGTACATTTTCTGCATAATCCATTTATCCCTCTAAATACTTTATTAAATGAATGGATCATAGTATCACACCTGGTTCAACTACAAGTACAAGTTTGTTCATTACCACCACACAGTGGTCCGAGTACCACCCGTGGTACTATTACCACTGGTTGAAAGCATTGTAACCGTGGCAACAATTTAGCATTTTTGGGAATTCCTGAAAGGGGGAAAGCTCTATACATTTCTCACCACAGACCACCCCACAGATTTAGGTATGCAGGAAGACCTGGGAACACCATAATAGAGAGGGCTCATCACCTAGGTCCAGAATGAACGGAAGCCAATACAAAACCACGTCATGTGATCACAAAGTTTGTGGCTTACAGAGCAAGAGAATAATATTAATATCTTATAGAACACCCGCCAATTTCAATAAAAAAGTAATAAAAAAGAAAATGATAGAAACAGTTACTTTGAATATAAGGTAATCAATCTTATTTTGAATTTAAGATCCTTTCCATGGTGTCCTTAAAGGTAACTCCGTCTCCCAGACTTCCAGATCATCCGGACATTCCCCTCTGTCCTATATGCACAACTCTCCTGGATATCTTTAGCTTTTTCTTTGTATTTTCCATCACTTTCCTAATCTAAATTGTTTTTCACTCTCCCTTTTCCTATTGTAGATTCGCCTTTTGGATATACTGAATAGGGTCCATATTAAACCCTCCCTCTGTTCGCCCCTTTGCCTCACAGACGCAGCAGATTATCTGTGCTCCGCCAGCCCTCCCCTTGGGACACTAGAACATAATTGCCTCGTTTTCTGTGTCAGAGTTGATAAGAGAATGATTACCTCTCCTCCGCCCTTGCTTCCCTTTTCCTTCCCACCATCTCTATCGAGGGGAGATCTCTGGATAAAACGAGGGCTGCAATGTGCTTTCATGGAAACATAGAAATGTGTTTTTTGAATATTGGAAAGGTCATAATCACATGAGAAATAGGTAAGCAGTTATTAGCAGCCAGGATCATGCAAGGATGCAAAAGAATGTGTCATACCGAGGTGTTAGATTAAGCAGCGGCATGAGCGGTGTATCTGAAGAACTCTGTATGTATAGAAGGGAGACGTAGAAGTCATTTTTGAAAACATAAACTGGATCACACATTAATTGGGGAACGGAAAAAGCGAAATAACATTGGACTGGATGCAGATATTGTAGGTTCCTTGCAATGTCAATTTTCATAAATGCAAAGGGAAAAACACATCGCACTTATGGCTTTTGCTGTGCAGGACGATTTAAGGGCCTGATTCACAGATAAGAGTGAGTTAGGTGCAGGAAGATGCGCATCTTACTCACTCTGCCAGCCCCCGGCCGCCCCCGTTTTTAGGTACCTTATGGCAGTTACGAGTGCTATAGAGCTACCTTATCTGTCCATGCAATGTCCCTATGGACATTGCACCTCCCCGTCTCCACCCCCCCCCCCCCCCCCCCCCCCCCCCCCCCCCCCCCCCCCCCCCCCCCCCCCCGCCTTCCCCACCTAGTCTAAATACCTCCCCTCTCACACTTCTTCCTCAAAACGCCCCGAGGTGGCATAACGCGCCTCTATGGACGTAAATTTTAAAGACCGCGCCTACGCTATCTATGTATCGATCTGGTACGTAGATGCCGTAAATGATCTACTATGCATGCGCCGTGGTCATTTCGGGCAAATACGCAGCTTCTTAAGTGTGAATCAGGCCCTAAATACCTCCCCCGTCTCACCATGCAGACATGCTTTAGGCATGCCGCCCCTCCCCCATCCCCAGTCTGTCCGGCATCCAGCACGGAAATCTCAAGGATCCAGATTTGTTCTGGAAGTTCGTCTTCCATACGCAGTGTGCGGAAAAAGGCCCCAACTACTAAATCAGGATCCTCTCCTTTATTACATTCTTTATGTCATAACATTGGGCCAGATCCAGGACAACGCATCGGAGCGAATTTACGCGTGGCGGAGACGTAAAATCGCCTATTTCTAAGTACTGCTCAAGCACACCATACAAAATACGCTCATTAGCGTAGCGTAATTGTGAACGTATGGCCCATTCACGTAATTGTCACGTAAATACTTACGTGTGGGCGTGCCAATTTTACGTGAGTCAGCAATCGTTTTACGTGAAGTAGGTGGAGGTTTGTATGTAAAGTTTACAGTATGGGCGTGCTAAGCGGCGTACGTTCACGTAGTCTATACATCCGTTAGCAGACGTACGCTGTTACGCGACAAAAAGTTAAGGTAGGGTTTGGGAAGCGGAACTCGGTGAATTACGTACATTCAAGGGGTGTGCCTAGGGGAGTGTATAGAACATACGCGTACGAAAATACATTACGCGTGGAAACGCATGGCACACGTAGTTCTGGATCTACCCCATTATCTGGAGATTCAAAGGTGCTGGTGCTGTTGCCCATGGTAACCAATCATGTTACTGCATTAATTTACCATACACAGCCTAGAAAATGATAGCTAGAATCCATTTGGTTGCTATGGGCAACATCTCAACTATTAACTCTTTAAATATACCCATAAGTAGATATTATGTAAAGCCATGTGACGTGGAAATAGACACTTAAATAAATATATAAACAAACTAAACATCTATGTTTAAACATAAATAAATATAGTTCATTCTATAAGGTTTTAAGGTGATACTAAGAGATAAACAAGTCATTTTATTTTTCAATCTTTAACAGCATTTCGTTTAGATGTGGAAAATTTGCAGCTGAAGACAATACCAGGAGCATTGTCATATTGATATACACTTTGGAGATACTTCATAAATGTACCTGCCTGTATGTGTACTGCACAACAGTCCCTGAGGACTCAAGCTCTCTTCAGATGTGATGGCTACGGAAAATCATCTCCACATTCATATTTTGCCACACTAAATAGACCCTTGGCTATGCTAATGTCAATAACCTAGAGACCCTGTGTCCACAGGCATGATGGAGCAGACACACTACAGTCTGAGGATAAGTATGTTATCTGTGGCTGCTGACACTTCTGGAGCTCTCAGCTGTAAAGCATATGCACTATGAAGCCCTATGCAAAATGAATATTTGGGTCTTTCAGAACCAGGTGTAGATTACGTGCGATATTAGGACACTTGGTATAGCTGGTTGGGGTTTAGGACTACCGATTGATATAAGAATCTGCTCAGGCAACCTATATAGATAGCTCCACCTCAGGGAAATTACATTAATTAGCCTTCACTGATGGCCCTCAAACTTTTCCGATGGTCCTGCCAAAAGTAGCTTAGCCTCCGTGTCCAGCCTGCTTTTGTTAGGGCTATTAACAATCGAAATGAACTAGGCTGTCTGTGCAATCCACATAACCTACTGTTGTGTTTGTTCTTCTGGAGAGATACCCCTGCCCTACCCTCCCCCCTATCTCCCCCTCTTTTTTACTTCCCCTTCTTTATGTTCTTTAATTTCCTGCATACTAAAAATAAAAAACAAAACAGAAATAGAGATAATCACAAGCCTTTATTCTTAAGAGCACAGAAAATACTTGTAATGTTGTATACACTTAACTAAATAATTTTCTTTTTCTTTTTGAAAAACTTGTATATTGAATGTACGAACTGATAGTCCACCGCTTGGATGTAGTAGCCTCCATCTGAAATTAGGCACTACAGTGCATAAGGATGAATGTCAGGGACTGACATCCTCCTTCAAAGCATATATTATGTGCCCTTGATAATTATCAGCTCCAGGCTCACATGGCCCTCAATTAGGCCCTGTGTGTCCAGTACCACCAAAGGTGTGTATAGCTCCTTTCAATGGCGTGTCTTGCTAGCAAATCTAATTTTCCATTGAAATGGCAGCAACAGTAGTTTTTGATTGTTAATTGTCAATGTAAATACAGGGTTGCTGGGCCCGATCCAGAACAACGCCTGCCGTCGCTTGGACGGCGGGCGTAAGCGTAAGATCGGCTTTTCAGCCGATCTGCGCATGCGCCGGGCAGATGTTGCCCGGCGTTGCTACGGAAACGCCTGATCGTGGATCGGGCGTCTGTAGCAGCGCCGTAGGGACGCTGGAGGGGACGTCCCCCAGCGTCCCTACGTTCAGGTTAGTGTAGGTGGGCGGGGGGAGTTAGTTTAATGAGGGTGGGTGAGTGGGCTAGGCGGCCATACGCTCCTGTGCGAGCGTATGGCCCCTTCCTTATGCCGGCTGAAGTTAGGGTAGCCTTCAGCCGGCGTAAGGAAGGGGCCATACGCCTGCACAGAGGGAGTGTCGGGGTAAGTGAACGCCGATACACTGTGCTTTAGTAAGCACAGCGCATCGGTGTAGTTCAGGATTAGGCCCGCTGACTTTGCAAATTTCGCGGAGTGAAGAGATAGAGGCAGGCACAGGGGCAGGGCTTAATGATGCAAATTAAGCCCCACCCTTTTTCCAGCACTACCATAATTCAGTCTTCCAGTGGGTGGGTGGGGCTTCATGACGAAAACTGCGTCATCTAGTCCTGCCCATCCTGGTAACACTAGGGATTACTATTATGTGAGGCCCCCCTGCCTCTCATGTGGGAGATTTACCGGCTCTCCCAGAACTGCCTGAATTTCAGAAGTCTCCTGGATATTCCGGGAGAGACAGCAACCCTGTGTAAATAGTCATTTAACAGCAAACCAAATGACAATTGTTTAGGACTTTCATGTGTGTACTGTAAATGTATTTACCAGAAACCTGATGCTTATTGATGGATACATATATAGATGGTGACTGTCTCACATCTGAGTTCACTGCTGTTCACAATCTACCCTCACACATTATTACATAGTAACTGTCTGAATTCATTTGGTGTTGTTTTCCTTTCATCCATTGCTCAATTTTTCTATTCAGACGACACAGCAGGAA
>WWET01000072.1:326430-345366 GCA_011038615.1 Limnodynastes dumerilii | reverse complement strand
GAGCGGACTATTTATTCAATGCAGCCATTTGGATAAGAATACATTAAATTTCAAAAGGTTAAACTTATTTATAGGATAAAGGAAATAGAGGACAGTGGCCGTATTCAGACTTAATAACGTTCGCAAACATACGCATGCCGTGGGAGTACGTTGGTGTTTCTTAGTGATATGCGCAAGGCAGATTGTATGCATCAGATTGCAGATTTTACGCATCAGATCTCACTACATACGTAATAAATAGTTAATTTCCAAACGTGCACAAATCACAACGTCAGGGCGAATACGTTATGTGGGTGGTGGGAGCCATTTAAATAGCACAGTATGGGCTGGGTTAGAAATTTCTGTATGTACTTGGCTGAGTCCGCACGATACACACAGAGAAGTTAAGGCAGGGATATGGGACATGGAGGAGTGTCATGGCGTGCACTAGCCACGTAAGTGCAGACTTTTGCTATTCTGTGCGTTCTTACAGCACTCTTACGTCTGAATCCGATCCAGCGAGTCGAAATAAACCCAAGCAGAGGTGGTACATTACAATCTGACTATCCAGAAGCAAGTGTCTCTCGGCCCATTAGATGTATGAGACCTGGGAATAGGCATAATACCTTTAACGTGCAGCGGTGCGCCTCTGGCAGCACTAGAATGAGGAGGTTCAAGGCTTGCAGTCTTTGTTTGAGGTCAGAGATATCTATATTAAAAAAAATGAAAATAAAAGCTGAAGTATTTAGAGAGTTTATGCAAATTTAATTCCTAAAAACAGAAAAGAATGAAAAACATTGTGTGTGACAGATGCCCTCATAAGATAATATAGCGAAAAATACACTGAAAACTTCACCTGTGTGTGCAAAATATAATCATGACATTTCCCTAAACAAAGTCTAGAATCTCATGCGTTCAGAACACATTTACATTACATGAGAGAGTGGGGGTTAGATAGACACAGGGTGAAAGAGAGTGGGGGTTAGATAGACACAGGGGGAGAGAGTAGTGATTAGATACACACAGGGTGAAAGAGAGTGGTGGTTAGATAGACAGGGTGAAAGAGAGTGGTGGTTAGATAGACACACAGGGGGAGAGAGTGGTGGTTGGAGACACTCAGGGGAAGGGAGTGGGTGTTGCAGACAGCGGGAGAAAGAGTAGGTCCTGAAAAAACACCACATAAGGGAAGAAAGAATGGGGTTGAAGAGACACAGGGGTGTATGAAAGATAGTGGAGACAGTGTAGCTCAACCTCTTGCTGCAGCGCCTCTGTGAGCCCAGGTCTGGCCAGCACACTGTAGTTACAGAAAGAGAGACTGCTACTCTGTCAGCAGAGCACAGTCTCTCTCTCTGCAGCTCCCATGCACTGACAGGCACAGGACTCTCAGAAGAGCTGCAGGGAGAGAGGATGCACCTATTACAAAAAAAAATATGGGAGAGCTAAGCTATTTTATTTGAAGTGCCATGAAAAAATGATTGAGCCCTAAGGGAGCATTAAACTTAGAAAGTCTGGAAACCATTGGCTTAGACTGAGCCTAAAATAAAGAAAATATTTATTCACCCCTCTCAACCTATTTTCAGAACAGCCCAAGCTTTACTTTACTTTACATTAGATTTAACCTAATCAATAAAAAAAAAACACACATTCTGCTAATCTAAATAATTCAGAAACCGTTATTATTAAACCATTATTAAAGAAAATATAACACACAATCTAGAATTACCCTTCTGATACAGTCTGTTCTTTGCATATAGTGGAGACAGTGGGCCTGATTCAGAGGCTGAAAATAAGAACTTATTATGGGCAAAACCATGTTGATTTCAGGGGGAGTCAAGTTAATTTTATTCTATGCATGCAGGGAAAATGCTTTGCTTTTACTTATTGCACACAGATATCTGAATCAGAAGAATATATTATTAAAGAAAACATAACATAACATAATCTAGAATTACCTTTCTGATCTTAATTAAAGCAACACATGTACAGTCTTCTCAGTACTTTACATATGGCTCCAATAACGTCACTTACGTTGCACAGCAGTGAATGCGGGCAGATATTCAGCAGTCAGTAAGGGAGCAGGAAGCTCTCGGAGGAACAGCTTGAGGAGCCCAGCAGCGTCATGTGGATTAACTTCATCCCAGGAGAAGAGTCCAGCATAGAAATTCCTCTCTAGGTGCTGCTGCAGGGACTGGACAATAGAAAGCATGAAAGAGGGAAAGCGACATGAATGTGCTGTGGCTAAAGCATGCATGTGTAAGCAGAAACAGCCAGCTACATAACAAAACAAACAGTCTAATCATTCTATTACAAGATATAAGGCAGCACTTAAACACAAAAGACAAGTTTTCTGACAAGCACAATCCACTCAGCTAAGCCCCTGATGTAGCGCTTACTCGTACTGCTCAGTCGTTATGACCCTGACAGCTGATTGGCTAAATAGTACAAGCAAGCGCAGTTGCAGGGTTTTAGCAGAGCCACAGTGGGTTGAGTGTTCAGGAGACAAGACTAAGACTACTTGCAGCGGCGCTTTACTTGTACTGCTTAGCCAATCAGCTGTCAGGGACATGATGCTGCTGCAAAAGACTGTACTATAGAGGAACTGTGGCTCACTAGATCACCTGTGCCTTACAAGCCAAGCTAAGGGTGGTCAGAGGAAGGGGTCGCAAAGGCTGTATTAAATGCATGCTGCACAGCAATACAGAGGTGAGGCAGACTGTAGGAACATGCGACCATCACAAGTTCCTACTAGGCTGCTGCACTTCTGCCTTCAGGATAAAATGAGCCAATCAGCCCCTGATAAATGCAAGGAGCATGGTTATAGCCAACAGCTTGGCTAGGAAGAAGACACTCGCATGACAAATTGGACTGGATCCAGTCATTCAAAAAGGGGGTGTCTTTTTGTGATTGTGTATAGGGGGAGGGAGGTATTACAATGTTATACAATAGGTGACCCATCAGGGGTCAGAAGACTGGATCCCACAGAGCTCCTAACGCAGCGCCAGCAGACGGCCGCATCCTGGATCCTGTCCATTGTTTGCATAGCAACATAAACCTCTTTACGTAAAACCCATCATTCTCACCTTCATCCGTGTCTGCGAGCCACAAACTCTCAAAATACCCTGATTCTCAAGACCCCGTTTCTCCAGACAATTCAGAATCTGCAGAGTATAAGTAGATGACGGGAGTAAGAAAATAAACGATGACCGGCAGCGTTTATCCCGAGCCTAACATTCTGTATCACAACGCCGATCTCACCGCCTGAAGGATGAGTGGAACCTGGGTGTTGCTAATCAGCTTCCGGTCCTGTTCCAGCAGAGAGGTGAGGGACACACCAAATAACCGGCTGTCTAAAAAGGAAGGAGAGGCAAATGTTACACACCAGAACACAAGCTGAATTGGTAGCTCCTGTTGGAAAGACAATGCACTAGAGCCATGATGGCTAACCTGTGGCGAAACTACAATTCCCAGCATGCTTTGTCAGGTATCCGCTGTGCTTTTGCAGTTAAGGCATGCTGGGACTCAGTTTCACAACACCTGGAGTGTCACAGGTTAGCCAATACTGCACTAGAGCGATTATTGGTCCAATTAGCAGATCAGACAGATAATAACCTGCTGCTACAAAACTACAAATCCCAGCATGCTTTGCCTGGTATCAGATATGTCTTCGCAGTTGGAGCATGCTGGCACTTGTAGTTTCACAATTCTCGGAGAGCCACCAATTGGCCAGGACTGCACTAGATAACTTGACTTCTATTGGATTTTACATATTATTCGCTAAAGGGGACAAACAAATAAAAGAGACCAAACGACCAAACCTACCAGTAGCCTTACGCTTTGCTGCCTTGTTCCTCTTCAGTTCTAGTCCTAAAACGTCACACAGGGCAGTCAGCTCAATGAGCGCCAGGGACGGCACCTGCTTCATATCTGGAGAGGACAGATCTGTCACCTTTGTCACACCGAGTCGTCCCTTCTGGATCTCTATATGCTGCAGGCAACAGGAGAAGCAAAAGCCGTATTGTCACATGCTTGCACGCCAAGAAAGCGTGGGTGTGGATTGATGAGGCCGACAGAAGATTCCAAACAATAAGCTGTGATATAAATAGTACTATTTCCAATTTTAGATCGCAAGGTTTTCACAACTATGAGCGATTGTTTTTTCATTTCTTATAATGGTAAAATATCCGTCCCCCGCGGGCATCCATGTTATGGCAAACCCTGTGTGTTATTGCTTGAGGTAAGTGATGTCAGCATTTGACATTTTGGGATTTTACTTTTTTTTTCTTCTTTATGTAAGTTTTTATGGCAATAAGGAGTAACATCCAGTAAAATTCAGTAGAGAATGTCAATAAGGAGTAACATCCAGTAAAATTCAGTAGAGAATGTTATACAATATCATACACAATAATAAGCAGATAACGCAAACACTTTCTATAACAGCAGCGGGGGGAGCAAGGCATGATTGCAGTCATCAGAGGAGGGAAGTGGGGGGTGGGCAAGGGTACAACTATTAAATAAAACCTACACATGTGGCTCTTATCTGTGACTTTCTACGATGGACTGATCTGGAAGTGTTGGCTTGGGTTTTTTTTAGAATCATTGATTTATGTGCAGAAAACAACCCACGGATAACAGGCAGGTCAAACACTGAAAATGCCACTAAATAAGTTACAATAAAAGCGAAGTTTGCAGAGGTTTTCAACAATCACTAGTCACAAATAAGTAGGAAAGGGGAAGCGGGATTTAATCTATGTACCTTTATTGTATCTTTAAATAAAACATTAAAATGGACAAAACAAAAACTTTTTTTTTCTGATCAAATAGGGGAAGTCTTCCTATTCTGCTATCCTACGTATGGCTTAATCACAGAAACCTATTTACTAGCACAAGGAGAGCGGAGTTCCTGCTTTTCATTTATAAACTGTGCTTGTTTTTATTCTTCCATCTTTAAAGCATGGTCAGTAAACCATATATCAATTAAATATAAAAGTAAAGCTTTCTACACAGTATGGGTCGGCTCCAGATGTCATAGTATGAGCTGACCTACGCACACTCGGGACTCGATTCACATTTAAGAATCTGCGGCTTTGTAGGTGCGTATATTTAGGAAGGGATATACTGGGCGTGCGTAGTAACCTAATATATGCAACTTACGTAGGACTTACAAGGGCAGCTCTGAATCACTATTACAAACTTATTTCTGCTCGGTTCCTAGTGACTTAAGAAAGAAGGGACGTCCCGGGAAAATGGGAAGATAAGAAGATTGGGTGGAGGAAGGCCTTTAAATGAGGAAATCTGGGCACGGTTAGGCAGAAATGTTCTTAATTAGCCGCCCTACGCACACAACTAGGAAGCTAAAGATAAGAGGCCGTATTCACAGATCTGTTTTCACGTGAAGTTGCGTGTGCATTTTAAGGTAACTGCGCATGCGTAGTAACTTATTTACGTAAGTAACGTAGATTATACGCACGGCCATGTGAATCGCACTTGGGGACATACGTGCGGAGGGGCGGGGTTGAAATACGTACCTGAAAAGTTATGTGAAAGAGGGTGTGGGGAGGCATTTAAATGAGTCTTCGAGGGCGCAGTTACATAGAATCACACATACGGCATACATATACGCACGTATGTACACGCGTAAAGTACATATGGAGGCGTATGTATACAATTGCACGGCTGGGAGAGTGGGAGTGGAGAGGGGAGCCCAAGGTTAAGAAGATGAAAACCTGGGGCGTGTCAGGAGAGCCATCTTGCTACTGGTTGCGTATAATTAAGAACCTAAAGCCTTCTTAAGTGTGCATCAGGTCCTAGGTGCGTAAGTCAGCCATGAATTGCTACTGCGCATGCACAGTACTAATTCTTCCGCATCGGAACACAAATGTGCAAATGATCCTTCGCAAGGGGGGCCGGTCCACCCGCCGTGCATACGAGATACGCATGGTGGGCGTGCTTAGCCATTTAAATCGCAAAGTAAGTGCTGGGTTTAGCCCTTACGTATGATCTAGTATCCCGCACGGGCTGAGTTCTGTGTGAAGTACTTAAGGTAGGGTGCTGTGGGCGGATCCACCATCCGCACGTAGGAGATCAGGGATAGCAAATTCCGTATGTTAGCCTCCGTTGCCAAGGTAATGCACAGAATTAACGGTTAGATCCGGATCCACTGTGCAGACAAAATAGCCTATAAACACTTCTACCTGATAACCATTAGTGCACAAGCATAAACTGAAGAGAAGAAACGCTGTGAACAGTGGGAAGGGATTGTGCAGAGATCTAGCAGGAGGAATGGAGGTAAATAGGGACCTGTGTGGTTGGTCTATCACCTATTTCTCTGTAATAGGGCCTACAACAACATTTTTTATAAAATCCCACCTTTAAGCCAATTAATAAACAGACCCATATAAATTGGGAGGATCTCACAACGGTGAGTTAATGAGTGCGAGTGGTCTAAATAAAAAATGTCAAATTCCATGAAAAGTTTAAGAAAAGACTCACAGGTAATGACTCCGGTCGCCACGATGTCCTGCAATTGTCATTTTGTCCGACTGCAGCTTGTTCAGAATATGCCACTTCAGTGTTAAATACATTACATGCTCCAGGCCCTCTGGGTATAATAGGAGGAGCTTCAGGGATAGAAAAAAATATATATATAAAATGTATTCTAAACTATGCATCAAACATTAATTTCATGATGTTCATCCTGCTTCCCTTTGGTCTCGATACATTAGGAATGCTCATTTGTTTAAGCACCTCTCAGTCATACATTACAATCATAACATAGCTCAAACCTATCACTTGTCACTGTAAATAGAGCAGTTACATTAAATGAAGCTGCACACTCACTGTCTGGTTCACTGTCAGTAGAACATCTTCTCTCCTCTGTCCTGCTGCTATCCTCTGTACCATTTTCCACAGGGATTTTGACCTTTAAAAGTGCAAAAAAACAAAAAAAATCAGTATATAAATGCTATTGTAGTGTTTTGTAACAGCGATGTGTATGTGTAGATTTGTGAAACTAATAATGCCCAGTGACTTCATGTGGCAAGCTGCTAATTGTAGTTTGGCTTGAGGGTCTCCTCAACAAGTTATTTATCAATGATAGACACATGGTCCAGTCGGTGGCGTAAATAGCTTTAAGATGTCAGTGGCTGGCAGGTAAGACAGTACTCAGCACTCAGTCTAGGGGGCCATATTTACTAAGCTGCGGATTTGGAAAAGTGGTGATGTTGCCCATAGCAACCAATCAGATTCTAGCTCTCACTTTCCTATTACATAATAGAGAATGTCAGCTTAAATCGGATTGGTTGCTATATGCATCATCTCCACTTTTTCCAAATCCGCAGCTTAGTAAATCAGGCCCTAGGAGCGCCATTTAAAAATACAATTTTCCAGCCGCTGAAATTTCAGCATTGTCCTCTGCTGGACATTGCCCTCATCCCACCAGCAGAGGACAATGCAGTCAGCTGCTGGCAAGATATTTATAAACCGGTGCTAAACGTTCATAGACTGCTGTCTAACCTTCTAGATGCTGATAGCTTTCTACACATGAGCAAAGTAGTCACTGACTGCTCTGTGCACACGCTCCCCCTCCCCCACTTGTTCTGTGGCCCGGCTTTCTTTACTTCCACCCGTGGTTTTTGCAAGTTACTTGTGGAAGTGGTTTTGTTGGCAGTGCGCATGCACATGCCAGATGTTATGTAACGGATCTCCTTATGGAACGGAGTTTCACGACATCCACATACCTAATCCCTGCAAGATAGGCATGCAGATGAAGGTGAGTGGGCAGCAGTAGAAACTTCCGGTCTGTATTCAGACAGAAAGGGGCATGGGACTTCACTCTCCTCTCATGCGCAGACCTTTTCAGACCTCTATGTGTACAGAACATTCACGGAGACCTGCATCAGGCCCATAATGTTTGGTCTTGCCTGACTCCTAGCACGACATAGACAACAGAATTAGGGTACTCACCTTTCTGCTTACTCTATTAAACACCTCCCTAACATCGCGGGTTACTGGCTTGGAACGTTTCCGGAGGGATCGGCTGTAGCTGTCTACACGGCGTTTCACGGCTTCCGTCTGCATTTTGGTAAGCGTCGACAAAATTAAAACATTGTCTTCTGTAGGGTTTTGGTCATCAATGAGTGGAGAAAGACCAGCGTCCTGCAGCCAGTTTGCTTCTGCCTCTCCCTCTAAAATAAAACAAGACTGGTTAAACCCAGGTTACACAGATGGGAGCCCATGGAAGCAGCCTACCGGATTCTGACGGCATCAAGTGTTAATCAGTACTGCAAAGGAACAGATTGCTAATAGTGTAGATCGCTAATTACTTTCTACTTTTACTTTTGTTAAATTCTGCCATTGTAAGAGATGAATACAACACATTTTGTGAAGTTTGATTCCATTACACTAAAGTCCTGGCCACAAACCTGCAATGTGTTGCCCCTAGCAGTAAATCAGTTTTGAGTGATCACACACCGTATAATTGATAGCTAGTTTATAAACTTACCCCTTCGTCTTCACAATGGCAACACGCTTATCCAATGGATTCATGAATTCTCTTACTATAGGAGTCCACACAGAGAGGCTGCATTTTAGTAACACCTCTATGCCGATTAACACCCAAATCTACATCTCATTCCCTGACCTCTCCCCCTCCCCTCTCTCTCTCTGTCCTCCTGTCTCTCTCTCTCTCTCTCTGTCCTCCTGTCTCTCTCTCTCTCTCTCTCTCTCTCTCTGTCCTCCTGTCTCTCCGCCATCACCTCCTGGATGTCCCAGCAATTTCTAAAGCTCAACATGGCAAAGTCACAGCTAATGGTCTTCCGCCCCTCTAACTTATTACATCTCCTCCAATCCTCTCCATCACCATTGGCAACATAGTCAAATCCACTGTTCCCTAATTCCGCTGCCTCATCAAGGACTCCTCCCTCTCCTTCACCCCTCACATTAAATCACTGTCGCTTTTTTCCCTGTAGCATATCCTTTATCAGACCCTCCCTTATCACCGACACTACAAAAAGACTCACTAATTAGTTCCCACCTTCACTAGAGTAGCCTCCTACTTTTTGGCCTTCCCCTTTCCTGTCTCACCCCCCCCCCCCTGCAGATTATATGCAATAATCTCTCCCGTTTCACCTTCGCATCCCCTTTCTATAAGACACTACACTGTCCCCCACTCCGCTATAGAATCCTCTTCTGGATCCTCACCTACTAAGCTCTCTCCAGTTTCACTCCTCCCTACATATCCAATCTCATCTCCATTCAAACTACAGGATATCCCCTGTTTTTCATGACAACCAATCAGAATCTACATATTGTTTCTCTCGTTAATCGTATTCTCATGGGAAATGATAGCTAAAATCTGATTGGTTGCCATGGGCAAACACAACCAGCAGTTAAAAACAAACAGTGACTATAAAGGACAATGCCACTTTTAATAATAATAATAATAATAATAAATAATAATAATTGGAATTTGTTAAAATAAATGGAGCCCTAGTAACATTAAAGTACCAAATAAAGTTTCTTTATTGCAGGTTAGCAGCACAATTTCTATACTGGTAGCTGGGCACCAGGTGACTGATAAACACTAGGTATAGATCTGTTCCTTGATGTTACCCTTCCAGGTAATGCCATAGAGAGGTCATGTGACAGGAACATTATATAACTATTATGTAGTACAAAAGCATAGTGGGAAGTTGGCTATGCTTCAGCTAGCTATTACTTGCCCTAAGTAATGCATAGCTATGTCATTTACGTCAATGGTTATTAGTATATACATACTTGTCATTCTGAGGACATCTGTACTATTTATGGGTCATTACAAGTATCAACAATAACCAAGATATTCTAAAAATACAATAATTCCCTTATTTCAACCGATGCAAACATAAAATAATTGCATTATATTATATGTATCTAAACAAGAATAGAAGAAGGTCAGCCACAAGGTCATTTACCTTCCGGGGTGCTGGGCTCAGACGAGCTGCTCTCCTCCCCGTCGGATCCTCGCATTTGTTTGATATTTTCCACTTCCAGCCAGAAGTCACTCATAGAAAGGGGGTCAGAGCTTTTCCTGCAGCTTAAGCTGCTTTGGGGCTGGTTCATTTTGAAAGGGCAACACTGCAGGCTGAGGAAAACAAGAGCACAAATAGGACATAAACAGGACAGAAGGCATAAAGACAACAATAACGGGACTGGTCCATGGATTTTTTTTGCCTATACTGGCTAGGACGTCAGGCAGTGCTATGTGTTCAGTGGGCGACAGTGTAGCCACACAAATCAACTCCAGTTTGTGTTTGCAATATAAACTTCATGTAACATAGGATACGTGTAACGGGAACAAGCTGCAGTGAGTGTCTATTGCCTTTTTTAGTTTGAGTTATTGCATAAAAAAACTGTAACTGAATAATATAAAAGGAATAAAGCAATAAAAAAAAACTAAATATAAACAAAAGATAATTTAAATAAAAGAATACCATTACAAAATATTAGTATGTTAAATATGCACAACAGATATTTTCTATATCAGAATACCATAAGAATAACTACCATCTTTAAGTATTAAGGTCGTAAGGGCCATTTATGGAGAAACGGTGGAAAGGTCGTTTATGGACAACTATTCTCTTCTTGTGAACCCCAACACCATGTAGAGTTATGGGAGAGGAAGGTGGAAATCCTCTTTTAGCCCTTAAGTGTCCTATTCCTTCCCGTACTTCAAAACGGAAATCTGATCCCGCATAACATTAACATTCCAAAAGCTCACAATTCAATAACCTGGCGTTTAGATAAAAACAATAAGCACCATACAATACCAAATACCTGCAGCCGCACAGCAGCTCAGTTTACCAGAGAAATGCAATGTTCCTTGGAGGCACAAACATTCTGTCTGTCTGTCCGTCGTCTATCTAGAACCACTATTGTCCCATCACTGGGTATTCATGTCAACTGAAAGGTTTAAACTGGGCTCATGAGTCACATTTAATAAACTGTGAGCTGTATGAAAATGACCACACATAAATGATGCATACATCGAGATAATTAGATTATGTAACACAACGTGTCAGGGTTGTCCAACAAGAGGACTGTTAGCGGCATCATCTTTAGATACGTGGTTAAATTGACGAATATAGAGCACCCCATGAGAAGGACTTAATTCAGCCATTAAAGATTAACCAATCACCAGCCAGACTAAAGCTTAATACACACTATGGACCGGATCCAGAGTTATGAAATGTGGGGATTTCCAGGTTTAAAATCACATATTTAAAATCAAACTGTAAAGACTCGGTTAAGCCCTTACATATGCCACTGTATAGGTCATTGATACAGCCTGGTGGGAGTCGTCGCTGAGAAAACGCAATTTCAGAAATAGACACTGCCAAAAGCTAATTTTCAGCTGTCTCCATTTCAAAAATAGCGCTATTTTCAAATAAAAAATTATAAATGGGTAAGTACGGTGACCGTCATACTTTCCCATTCATTCTTTGGTAACGCTGCCTGCCGCAGACCCGTCGCACTGCCGCAGGTGAGAAGGAAGCTATAGGGAGTTTTACAATTAGGCTGCAGGGAGGAGATTCTTAGGGTCATGCAACAGGGATGAAAGTCTTAGGGTCAGGCTGTGGGGGAGGGGAGTCTTAGGGTCAGGCTGCGGGGAGGAGAGTCCTAGGGTCAGGCTGTGTGGAGGAGAGTCCTAGGATCTGACTGCAGGGAGAAGAGTCTTAGGGTCAGGCTGCGTGGAGGAGAGTCCTAGGATCAGGCTGCAGGGAGGAGAGTCTTAGGGTCAGGCTGTGGGGAGAGAAGTCTTAGGGTCAGGCTGCGGGGAAGGGAGTCTTAGGGTCAGGCTGCATGGAGGAGAGTCCTAGGATCAGGCTGCAGGGAAGAGAGTCTTAGGGTCAGGCTGCATGGAGGAGAGTCCTAGGATCAGGCTGCAGGGAGGAGAGTCTTAGGGTCAGGCTGTGGGAAGAGAAGTCTTAGGGTCAGGCTGCAGGGAAGGGAGTCTTAGGGTTAGGCTGCGGGGCTTAGAATCAGGCTGCGGGGAAGGGAGTCTTAAGGTAATGGAAGGCGAGAGTTAGCATAAGGATTATTGTAAGAGTTGGGGTTTAGATTAATAGTACCCATTGGGTGCAGCATCTTCCTTTACAAAAGAAAAGAAGTATTAGAACGTGCACTGAAACTGGAGGGAAAGAAGATTCATAGGAAATTGAGGAAAAATGACTTTACAGAAAGAGTAGTAGATAAGTAGAATGGCGACCAATGTAGGTGGCAGAGGCTAATACAGTGCAGGAATTAAAACATGTTTGGGATAGATAAGAATATCCTCACAAAGAGCTAGGGACCAAATAAGGTTAAAGGTTACCAGAGTTTAAAACATGGGGAGATTAGATGGGCCGGGTAGCTCTCCTCTGCCATCAAATTCGATTTCGGTTTTATACATGGGCAGAAGAAAAAAGACTGAAACGGTCAGTGAAGAGGACTCAAATCACTGGTGTAGTAAGCGACGTAGGTTCAAATAATGATGAAGAAATACTGACCCCATATAAAAGATAAGGATAGCACTGTTATAAGACGTGTCAGAGGTATCACTGATGAGAGAGAAAATACAAAGCAAATGGCTCATTCTAGGCTTTATATGAACCCCATAATTACCACCATCCAGTAACACAAAAACCCTACACTGCTATGATTCCCTGAGGGCCAAATGTGGCCATCATTGCACTAGGGCAGCTCTGGCCAACCTGTGGCTCTCCAGGTGTTCCTAAACTAAGAGTCCCAGCTGCTTTGTCAGGTATCAGCTATATTCAAGCAGTTAAAGCATGCTGGGACTCGTAGTTTAATGATCTGGAAAGACACATGTTGGTCAGACCTGCACTAAAGCATTCCATTTAAATAGTGGTTTAAGATTCAGTATAGAGAAGGGGGCTGCATTTAATTATTCTTTATTAGTTTCTATTAAAACTGATACAGTCTTTCCCCAAAAATAACACAGGGTCTTATATTTTTTTTTTCTTCAAAAAAAGGCACTAGGGCTTATTTTCAGGGTAGGGCTTATTTTTTTTTATTTTTTGTTGTGTTATTAAGCAGGAAATGGACGCTCACCTTTATTGTGCACACTGTAGTTCACTTGCTCAGAGCCCGGTGCACTGAGCACCACCAGTCCGCCCAAAGTATTTGTCAGCAGTAGACCACAGCTGTAAAGGCAGGGCTCACTCACCGACGGATCCGAGAGGGAGGATTGCAGTAACGGTGGGTCAAGCGCGCGGATGCTCACAGGCCGGGAAGCCTCGGTGCTCAGCAGAGTCAGGACGCACTGCATGTGACTAGGGCTTATTTTAGGGGTAGGGCTTATATTTCAGGAAATATGAAAAATCAAGGTAAGGCTTATTTTATGACTAGGTCTTATTTTCGGGGAAACAGGGTAGGAATAGTTTATTTTAATTGTTTAGAACCCCTGTGATAACAGCATAATGTGGGCACTCAGAAACTGTGTTAAACACATAAGGAATCACAGAAGGAAACTATTCTTTCCGGGAACAGCAAAGGTTCAAAAGCTGCCAGTTGGTAAAGTCTGGTTGCCAACAAACTATAATGGCATTAGTGAGGTCAGTGCAGATTGACACACAAATAAACAACATTAAACACTGTCTTGTACAGCAATGTAGAGCTTAGCAAAAATGTGTACAGAGAACTTACTCATTCACATGACAAATGGCAAGTTGAACCCTTCGATGAACCCTAATGAAGCAAAGAGGCCTTATTGTTCATGTAATAACCCCATTTATCCTAAAAGTGGACATGACATATGCACAAAATCCCATGACTCCCTCAATTCAAAGCCAACGAGAGGCTTTGTAAATAATAACAATTAACATAAAATGCCACCATCACCAGAAATAGAAATAATAAAGAATGATAAAATAATGGTTAGCAGAGCATGTCAGCCTCATTATCATTGTTACAGGTGTAGAAAAAAATGTCTCCCCAGTAAAGCGAGGATAGAGGCGTCAGAACAGGCTCAGTGTCTCTGAAATGACCAGTCCTGCATGTAAAAAGAAAGCACCCCAGTGGTCTGGATTTAATCAGTGGAGGTCTCGGAGACTCTAATATAATTATACAATATAAATATATTTTGTTTATATTACACCTTTATTATTTTTATTTTAACAAAAAACTGCATACTACATTACAAAAGCAAAATATAACTTTATTCTTCCAGAGTGACCCTTCCGCCCTGAAAAGCTGAAACAATGGCTCGCCTTTCATTAGCTCAATGATTTAGGGACGCCCTTCACTGGTGGTGCTCATTTTAACTATCCAAAAGAAAGAATGAAAGCAAATAAATGTATAACTTCATTTTTTTTTAATGTTTCTGTGAAGTCAAATATTTATACACACAATATGATATATTAGGTCAGACTAAGAACTAAGAAGGTCAGCCGACTTGGTGATTTTCTGCCAGCACGCACCAAATGTTCCGTATGACCGGCTTTCTGTGCTGGAGGATAGGCTGTACACAAATTATGCCTAATGCTGATTAAGGCACACCATGCACTTTTGCATTCCTAAAGCAATTTTTAAACATCAGACAATACAAGCAGAATGTTAAATGAGAAGATATTAAATCTCCACAAAAAAATAAATAAAAAGCTGGAAAACAAATGAGAAAAAAAGACATAAGTAAAAATAAACTCATTTTAATTGGCTCCCCAGTGCCCATCATCAGCTGATATGTCTGCTTACCTAAGACCGTGACTGTGATAACAACTTAAAAAATAATATACTTCCTCATACCACACACAAAACAAAACACACTCAGACAAGTAATGAGATTATCATGGTATTACACAGTAGAGGGCTTATATTCAGTGTAGCATTAAGTTAACCATGAGACACCCTTTCCTATAAAAGTATCTGTGCTGGATATCAGGGTCTGAGGACCACAGATACTTTCATCATTACGTTGTGCTGGCCTTCTGGAAGACCGTCATTACACCAACAGCAGCATGATCCCCCATTGTCCAAATCTGGACACATCATGACCCATCCAGGCATAAGACTAAGATACGGGGGCTGGGTTAAGTTAGCAAGTGGGTGATTCAACTTAGAGCAGAGGTGAGTCAGAGTTCTGGTTCCAGCCCATCGTGAGGATGTGGCCTCATCTCCAGGGACAGGCCCTATATAACCCCTAATGCCTTTCCACACACTCCGGGGCAGGACCCATTCAATGCTTCTTGGAAGCAGCTCATGCTTCTTAACACCAAGACATTTGGGAAAAACAGGCCAGATTCGACATGTCGGAGCTCACACACCTTAATCAGGGAACTTGAGACATGAGCGTCATTTGTATTTATACTGTACATATACCAGGAAAGGTTTTCATTACCATTTGTCCTTCATTTTCCACGGCTGCTATTTATAAGTCAGAGATTATATCAGAAGGGGAGATCCCGGTGCTTGCTGTGTAAATCTCATTATTTGTTCCTGTCGTCTCTGTGCAGGAACACTGAATTCATGGAATTTATTTACAGAATGGATGAGATCTGTAAAGGTGGCTAGCTCACCTCGGAAAGCATGCTGAGAAATGTAAAGGTGGCTAGCTCACCTCGGAAAGCATGCTGAGAAATGTACATCTGTCTAACTCACCTCGGAAAGCATGCAGAGAAATGTACAGCTGCCTAGCTCACCATGGAAAGCATGCAGAGAAATGTAAAGGTGGCTAGCTCACCAAAGAAAGCATGCGGAGAACTGTAAAGGTGGCTAGCTCACCATGGAAAGCATGCAGAGAAATGTAAAGGTGGCTAGCTCACCACGGAAAGCATGCAGAGATCTGTTTCAGACTTTTATTGTGCAGATCACACGAGACGTCATGCCAGTGTGTACAATACAGCGATGCTGTAGCACTGTTAGAAACAGCACCTGAGTTGGAGTTTGATTAGATTTTTGGAAGTGTTTAGTTTTCATGATCAGCTGTCACCATGCTTCCTGCATCAATGAGTCATCTGTATAAACAAGAATAAAGGTAAATCCAGCACTAAATCCTTTCGGTGTGTACAGATGAATCGTAATACGAATCTGGGGCTGGATCCAGACCTTGTTAAGTGCATGAACTTAGTTACTCAAGGGCTAAACCATGTTGATTTCAGGGGGAGGCAAGGTAATTGTATTCTTTGCATGCAGCAATATATCTTTGAATTGCTTACTGCACACAGATACTGACCAGCTTTACTATCACACTGTTATTTAGACTTGGGATAGGAAACATCACCTCTCAACTCTAATACTGTTTCCAACAGATGAAACATGACTCCCCTGCAATCACCATGATTTAGCCCAGGAGTAACTAAGTTCATGCACTTAACAAGGTCTGGATCAGGCCCCTGGACCTCAAATTATGAGATCTATGGTTACAGACGTCGCATCATTAGAAGAACCTCCATTGTGTGCCCAGCTTTGTTCCATTCATACAGTTGCTAATCTGCAGATTTTTTTACTTTGTGATAAATCAACTTTTAATGAATGGTTTCCAATCCTCAATCCAAAAAAAACAGTCTTGGGTCTGGTGGATAAATGCTGACATTTATGTCAATTTATTTCAATAATTGGTCAGGTAAAACCGATCATAAAGGACTGAAACCGCAATTCCAAATTGTTGCGATTAGATCTCCATGTAACAGATGCACGAGTATCCGCAATCAATCCATGCAATTGCTTCATTAACCATTTCACATAAAAGTTTGGATAAAGTCAAATGCGCTTTGATCAGGTAACACAGACACATGACAATGCAAAACGAACAAAATATGATCCACAAATACGGAAACCCTGATTGGAAGAGGAGCGGAGGTCAAATGTGAATGTTTGTCGGAGCAAAAGTAAAAATCTGCTGGTGTATGGCCAGCATAAGATATCATGACCTGTCCTTCCCTTCTTCCTAATGCACAGATCTCAGGATAGGAACATACGTGTGAGCCATCTGTTATATACAAATACCATCTTCTACCATCTCCTCCTAATTCAGTAATATACTTGTCCCCTTGAAATACATCCCTTAAACCTCCTTGTAATAGACAAAGGACAGATATAGATTAAATATCCACAAAAAAAGCAAAGAAAAGTGGATATATGATTAATTGATCACAGCAGCACCCCTGCTAGTATATTAATTCAATATTATTACTAACGATAGCAGAGCTCTACTGTCTGCCAGCCTGTGCAGGATACTACTCCCGTATATAGATATAGATTAAAGACAAAAAAAGAAGGAACTATATTCTTCAAAAATAATGTGTATAAATATATACACAAAAAAATGATACCGTCTTTTATGACAGAAGGTAATCTCTCATATGTATAGTATATGATGAAATTATTGCACCCTCTACAGAGCGTCACGTTGTAAAAGCATGAACATTGCTGTGACCACAGCCTGTACGACCACTCATATCAATCACATCGATGCTTCTAATGCACAAATATTCAGACTAAAAAGCAAATCATAAGAACAGCTGTGCCAAACAACAGAGAAAGTTTCATGGCTTTAGTCGTTACCTGTTTGAGAGGGTATACAGGTGTCGTGAAAGCAGGACCTGGGGTCTTGGTATCTTAGTGACAGGAAACAAATAGGAAATCTCCATCTGTTTGGAACAGATCTGACACAGCGGTGCCACAGTAATCCGAGAATCCATGTGCAAGGCTTGGAAATCAGAGGAGACGGCATGCTCAGGCAAAGAATGACATGGAATCCATGCCAAACAGAAGCAAACGTTATTTAGGTCCCATATATTGATTTCCCCGCTGTGAATTTTTTTTTGCGGTATAAAAAGTCTTCACGTTACATTAAGTGTGTTCAGGAGAAGTTGATTGGAAAGTCTGTTCAAGACCCTTTTCTCTCACTGACTTCTGTTCTGACCTACACTGAACCTGCCATACTGGTTTAACAGCATGTTCATTTCTGGCAATCTCTATGCTATGCCTACATGCCAGAGGGCGGGGGTGGATGGAGGGGAGGCATTTTTAGATTCACATGGAACAAGCATACGTACCACAGGGAAGCGTTTTGGGAGCAACTCCGCACACACACACCTCAATACATTTTCTGCAATACCTTTCAGCATCTTATATGATACACAGAAATCTATCTATTTCCCAGGCTATACAAGGCAGTGCTTGTAGTGATCTGGTATGTGGTTGTCACAACAGGTGTCATTGTAAAAGTATAAATTTCCATTGATTGCTAATTTAGGGCCGTATTAAGACCACTGAACGTATTGAATATATACTGCGCATGCATAGTAATTTTTTAACGTAATCTACGCATCTTTTCGGTACGTAGATTGCGTATATGGGGTCTTTAAGATCCCATATACGCAATCTACGTACCGGAAAGATATGTAGATTACATTAAAAAATTACTACGCATGCGCAGTATATAATTTCGGTAAACAACCGACGTATACGCAATACGTCCGGTGGTCTGAATACAGCCCTTAAATCATTATCTTAAGGAATATTGGGCCAGATCCAGACCTAAGTTTATGTACGATCTCATAGCGTATTTACAGGATAAGCACTATGCACTCCCCCAGGCACTCCCAATGGTCGCATGTAATTTACTTGATTTCCAAGTACCAAACCCTACCTTAACTTTTCCTTGCGTAAGTACGGTCGTACGTAGTGGATTGTCGCACATAACGGCCTAACCCAGCCCATACTGTACAATTGAGTGTGGGTCCCCGTAAAAAGACGGCCCTATTTCAATAGGTTCCGAACTGACTGGGATATCGATTGCTTATGTTTTGAGGAGGCATAGCAATCGATGCCCCGATGCACCGAACACGGTGCACCGAAAGGTGAGTTTCCCCCATCCCGCTCCCTAACCCAAACCCTAAGTCCCCCCAATGCAGCCTAACCCTTAGCCCCCCCCCAAACCTAACCCTAAGTCCCTCCCGCCGCCTAACCCTAAGCATC
>WWET01000072.1:253880-291180 GCA_011038615.1 Limnodynastes dumerilii | reverse complement strand
TATACCCATCACCCCACTGCTCCCTGTATAATTCTCTCTCCCGCACTATTCCCCTTTATAACCTCTTTTCCCACTGTTCTCCCTGTACCCCTCTCTCCCCACAGTTCTCTCTATACCCCTCTATTCACACTGTTCTCTATAGCCCTCTCCCCCCACGGTTCTCTCTATACCCTTCTATTCCCACACTTCTCTCCCCACTGTTTTCTCTATATCCCTCTATGCCCACAGTTCTCTCCCCACTGTTCTCTCTATACCCCTCTATTGACACTGTTCTCTCTTTACCCCACTATTGACACTGTTCTCTCTATACCCATGTTAACCCCACTGTTCTTTATATACGCCTCTCTCCCCACTGTTCTCTCAATAGCCCTCTCTCCCACTGTTCCCCCTATACTCCCCTCTCCCTACTGTTCTCTCTATACCCCTTTCCTCACCCCATCTGTATTCTTTAGCCCTTGACCTGTACAGTGATACATGTAGAGACATCTGCATTGTTGACTGCATTACTCACAGACAGCAAGGAGAGTAGAGGAAAAGACAGCTGTCTATAACAATGCTCCTATAACCGAATGTTGCTAATATCTGCTATGTGGGGACCAGGAATAATCAGTTCCTTGCTCATCAGCCCCTGACATAGCACAGTTGGAATAGTTGTTCTGGGTCTCATGTGTATATTTTTCTATTCAGAATTTTTGTAAAGAAAAACGATATATAAAAAACACTTGCTCAATCCTACATACACATATTTCTCAATTCCATGGGACCCCTCGCTCTATACACTATACAGCGATTAACAAGAGAGGAAAAACACTTGCTCAATCCTACATACACATATTTCTCAATTCCATTGGACCCCTCGGCTCTATACACTATACAGCGATTAACAAGAGAGGAAAAACACTTGCTCAATCCTACATACACATATTTCTCAATTCCATGGGACCCCCTCGCTCTATACACTATACAGCGATTAACAAGAGAGGAAAAACACTTGCTCAATCCTACATACACATATTTCTCAATTCCATGGGACCCCCTCGCTCTATACACTATACAGCGATTAACAAGAGAGGAAAAACACTTGCTCAATCCTACATACACATATTTCTCAATTCCATGGGACCCCCTCGCTCTATACACTATACAGCGATTAACAAGAGAGGAAAAACACTTGCTCAATCCTACATACACATATTTCTCAATTCCATGGGACCCCCTCGCTCTATACACTATACAGCGATTAACAAGAGAGGAAAAACACTTGCTCAATCCTACATACACATATTTCTCAATTCCATGGGACCCCCTCGCTCTATACACTATACAGCGATTAACAAGAGAGGAAAAACACTTGCTCAATCCTACATACACATATTTCTCAATTCCATGGGACCCCCTCGCTCTATACACTATACAGCGATTAACAAGAGAGGAAAAACACTTGCTCAATCCTACATACACATATTTCTCAATTCCATGGGACCCCCTCGCTCTATACACTATACAGCGATTAACAAGAGAGGAAAAACACTTGCTCAATCCTACATACACATATTTCTCAATTCCATGGGACCCCCTCGCTCTATACACTATACAGCGATTAACAAGAGAGGAAAAACACTTGCTCAATCCTACATACACATATTTCTCAATTCCATGGGACCCCCTCGCTCTATACACTATACAGCGATTAACAAGAGAGGAAAAACACTTGCTCAATCCTACATACACATATTTCTCAATTCCATGGGACCCCCTCGCTCTATACACTATACAGCGATTAACAAGAGAGGAAAAACACTTGCTCAATCCTACATACACATATTTCTCAATTCCATGGGACCCCCTCGCTCTATACACTATACAGCGATTAACAAGAGAGGAAAAACACTTGCTCAATCCTACATACACATATTTCTCAATTCCATGGGACCCCCTCGCTCTATACACTATACAGCGATTAACAAGAGAGGAAAAACACTTGCTCAATCCTACATACACATATTTCTCAATTCCATGGGACCCCCTCGCTCTATACACTATACAGCGATTAACAAGAGAGGAAAAACACTTGCTCAATCCTACATACACATATTTCTCAATTCCATGGGACCCCCTCGCTCTATACACTATACAGCGATTAACAAGAGAGGAAAAACACTTGCTCAATCCTACATACACATATTTCTCAATTCCATGGGACCCCCTCGCTCTATACACTATACAGCGATTAACAAGAGAGGAAAAACACTTGCTCAATCCTACATACACATATTTCTCAATTCCATGGGACCCCCTCGCTCTATACACTATACAGCGATTAACAAGAGAGGAAAAACACTTGCTCAATCCTACATACACATATTTCTCAATTCCATGGGACCCCCTCGCTCTATACACTATACAGCGATTAACAAGAGAGGAAAAACACTTGCTCAATCCTACATACACATATTTCTCAATTCCATGGGACCCCCTCGCTCTATACACTATACAGCGATTAACAAGAGAGGAAAAACACTTGCTCAATCCTACATACACATATTTCTCAATTCCATGGGACCCCCTCGCTCTATACACTATACAGCGATTAACAAGAGAGGAAAAACACTTGCTCAATCCTACATACACATATTTCTCAATTCCATGGGACCCCCTCGCTCTATACACTATACAGCGATTAACAAGAGAGGAAAAACACTTGCTCAATCCTACATACACATATTTCTCAATTCCATGGGACCCCCTCGCTCTATACACTATACAGCGATTAACAAGAGAGGAAAAACACTTGCTCAATCCTACATACACATATTTCTCAATTCCATGGGACCCCCTCGCTCTATACACTATACAGCGATTAACAAGAGAGGAAAAACACTTGCTCAATCCTACATACACATATTTCTCAATTCCATGGGACCCCCTCGCTCTATACACTATACAGCGATTAACAAGAGAGGAAAAACACTTGCTCAATCCTACATACACATATTTCTCAATTCCATGGGACCCCCTCGCTCTATACACTATACAGCGATTAACAAGAGAGGAAAAACACTTGCTCAATCCTACATACACATATTTCTCAATTCCATGGGACCCCCTCGCTCTATACACTATACAGCGATTAACAAGAGAGGAAAAACACTTGCTCAATCCTACATACACATATTTCTCAATTCCATGGGACCCCCTCGCTCTATACACTATACAGCGATTAACAAGAGAGGAAAAACACTTGCTCAATCCTACATACACATATTTCTCAATTCCATGGGACCCCCTCGCTCTATACACTATACAGCGATTAACAAGAGAGGAAAAACACTTGCTCAATCCTACATACACATATTTCTCAATTCCATGGGACCCCCTCGCTCTATACACTATACAGCGATTAACAAGAGAGGAAAAACACTTGCTCAATCCTACATACACATATTTCTCAATTCCATGGGACCCCCTCGCTCTATACACTATACAGCGATTAACAAGAGAGGAAAAACACTTGCTCAATCCTACATACACATATTTCTCAATTCCATGGGACCCCCTCGCTCTATACACTATACAGCGATTAACAAGAGAGGAAAAACACTTGCTCAATCCTACATACACATATTTCTCAATTCCATGGGACCCCCTCGCTCTATACACTATACAGCGATTAACAAGAGAGGAAAAACACTTGCTCAATCCTACATACACATATTTCTCAATTCCATGGGACCCCCTCGCTCTATACACTATACAGCGATTAACAAGAGAGGAAAAACACTTGCTCAATCCTACATACACATATTTCTCAATTCCATGGGACCCCCTCGCTCTATACACTATACAGCGATTAACAAGAGAGGAAAAACACTTGCTCAATCCTACATACACATATTTCTCAATTCCATGGGACCCCCTCGCTCTATACACTATACAGCGATTAACAAGAGAGGAAAAACACTTGCTCAATCCTACATACACATATTTCTCAATTCCATGGGACCCCCTCGCTCTATACACTATACAGCGATTAACAAGAGAGGAAAAACACTTGCTCAATCCTACATACACATATTTCTCAATTCCATGGGACCCCCTCGCTCTATACACTATACAGCGATTAACAAGAGAGGAAAAACACTTGCTCAATCCTACATACACATATTTCTCAATTCCATGGGACCCCCTCGCTCTATACACTATACAGCGATTAACAAGAGAGGAAAAACACTTGCTCAATCCTACATACACATATTTCTCAATTCCATGGGACCCCCTCGCTCTATACACTATACAGCGATTAACAAGAGAGGAAAAACACTTGCTCAATCCTACATACACATATTTCTCAATTCCATGGGACCCCCTCGCTCTATACACTGGAAAAGTGGAGATGTTGCTCATAGCAACCAATCAGATTCTAGCTGACATTCTCTAGTATGCAATAGAAAAGGGAGAGCTAGAATCTGATTGGTAACTATGGGCAACATCTCCACTTTTCCAAACCTGCAGCTTAGCAAATCTGGCCCCAAGTTCTGCCTTGCCGATGAGAAGCAATCAATCATCCCCAAGACGAAGATACATTGGCGAATGGTAATTATTTATGTAACCCTTATCCTAATCCTTACCCTAACCTTCCATTACCCAAACCCTAAACCACTCCTCCCCACAGCCTAAGCCTAAGACTCCCTTTCCCACAGCCTGAAACTAAGACTTCCTTCCCCTTAGCCTGACCCAAAGACCCAATTGCTGGAGGCCTAACCGTAAGACTCCCCTACCTGCAGCCTAACCCTAGAACTCCCCAAAGACTCAACTGTAAAACTCATTTACCCGACCCAATGTGGGGGTTCTTCAGCATTGCGATGGGTCTGCAATGGTGGTTTCCGTATTAATGTTAAACGTTCTAATCAGTAATGATTTCGAAATAGAGACAGACGAAAATAAGGATATGGATGTATTCCGCACTTTGCATTTTCACTACAGCGCATGGTGCACATTCTGGTAGCCTTTCCGGTGGTTGTGTGAGACAGGGCAGGATGTGTAAAGCATGTATGCATGGTGCGTGGGGGGAGGTAGGGTAATCGTGTATGATCCTCATTCATGCACCAACCCCATATTCCATGAGACCAGTGTGTAAATATTACCGGCCTTCCCTTGCATGCTCGGGATGTAGAATACAGTGGAGATCTGTGGCTGGAGCAATGAGCACAGCAGGTTCTTAAGGCTGGATCCAGTCCCGCATTATTGTAATGCTAAACACATGAAGTCTCGGAATTACCATTTTCTATCTGACAGGTGAGGTGTTACCGACCCTGCCAGGCAGAGGAGAACCGATTGGTTAGCGCTATTGGCTTTTTAATGCCAGCTGGTTAAGGGTCTTTGGGCATACATACCACACCCCTCACATCACAAGCACCGCTGTACATGTCAGCACATATTATCTCATCAATGTTATAGAAATCCTTGTGAATTATTTGTTTTTATTACATTAATATCCAGCTTTCCTAGGATAGACAATGCACATTTTCAAATAGCCCTGCCTACCCCCCAGGGATGTTTATACATCAAGAGAACCAATATTTGTGTTTCATATTTTTTTTCCAGACATATAAATACAATATAACAGTTTAAACAAACTTTATTTAAATTATAAACAGACAAACATCAGGGCCATCAGCAGTGCTATATCCGTCTTAAATCAAAGCCATGGCACATTTTGCAACTACCATTCGAAAATCTGAGGGCCATATAGGCCTGAGGAAGCAAAATCAGCAGGTCACAGGGGGGTCACATAGCAATAAGAATAGGGGGCAAGAAGTTGGGTACTGTTTATTATTTATGATTTGGGTTGTCTGATGGGGTTGGATGTACGTGGGAAGGTTGTGATTGGCTAAGGGGGGGTAAGGGGTGGAGTTGAAGGGTAGTTTATATATAGGGTGTTAGCGTTAAGGGTGGTCACTCTGCTGTAAAAATTTTTCCTCCCTTAGAGCTAGAGTAAGTTGTTAACCATGTTTTTTCCTTTTCAGACGGGGCATAGTGCGCGGTAGCAGTTGGGGTCAGTTGAGTAGAGACGCGTAACATTAGATCGCAGTCCCTTGAAGGTAATATTTGGGGCGTCAAACCTACCGGTTGGGCCCTGGTATGCCACCCCTGGTGAGGAGTTAAACCATTTGGCAGCGTTGAGGACAAGGGGTGCTTGTCTATTACGGTGATTAGTAACGCAATGACCTCAACTGCTATCGGCCACCTGCAAGCTGCAAAATTTAACAATTGGCCATCAATTAATTAATAAACTATGCTCCCTTTTTTAAAGCGATCTAAGTCAGATTCTGGGACAGTCGAGAGGTATAATAGTGAATCACACAAAGTAGCATACAATCAACTTGGCAAAAGGGCGATTTAATGTCACTTTTTTACTATAACGTCAATACTAATACCGATACTACATCTGTTCATTGTATAACTATCATTCATCTTTCACTTTAGATCCTATTCAATGCACTTTCATTTATAAATTCGGAAATAATGATCACATTATTGATTCTTGCAAATTCCTTGAGGTTGTAAATGTAGACATTCAATATAAAAATTCAATTAAAAACAATTTTAGATAAAAAGTTAAATGCAAATGACGTATTGTCAATAAAAAAAATATCTGAGAATATTGATTCATCACAGCGTGTATGTCCCACACATTGCATAAGTTCGAAACAAGTTGGACTATAGGGGACCGTTTTCTAAGTAGAGCGATATTTCAAAGTGATGACCTGTTTTTCCACTAGAGAAGCTATTCTTCCCCACCTTACTCATGTATAGTATAGAACT
Source organism: Limnodynastes dumerilii (assembly GCA_011038615.1). Classification (NCBI taxonomy): domain Eukaryota; kingdom Metazoa; phylum Chordata; class Amphibia; order Anura; family Limnodynastidae; genus Limnodynastes; species Limnodynastes dumerilii. The sequence continues at coordinate 284,355 of WWET01000072.1, read as the reverse complement.
ATACATATGACATATAATAAGCACCTGCAGCATACTAAGTCATACCTTTAAAATGTCCCTGTTTTGGGGGGATTGTCCCAATTCGCATGCCACAAAAGGGGCGGCGCATATGGGAAGGCAGGTAGAGTTTTGCCCAAATATGTCCACTTGTGGGCAAAACTGGGCAGCTGTTGCCAATGTGTTTATAAACATTGCTCAGCACCTATAGACCAAGGGCTGGATGTACAAAACTGAAGAAAAGGAAAATGGAGATGTTGCCCATAGTAACCAATCAGATTCTAGCTGACATTCTCTAGTATGTAACAGGAAAGTGAGAGCTAGATTCTGATTGGTTGCCATGGGTAACATCTCCATTTTTCCTTTTCTGCAGTTTAGTAAATCTAGCCCCTATTGTCTACAGCCTCTGACAGCTTAGAGCTCCATTAGTGCAGGGTGGGCTACTAACATGGCTCCCCCTCTCTACCGGGCCCCCATCCCATGGTAGCTATGTCATGGAACAGAATTATTACTATTAATATAAACAGACCCTCCAACATGACCCATTCCATTAGGCTGAGCCGTAACAAGGAATTTTAGCGCCAGAGGCAAAAAAAAAAGAAATGGCGCCCCCTGGCCCTGAATTCAAAACCAATTTAACATTAAATATTAATTTACTGGTGCCCCTCTTAAACTTGGTGCCCTGAGCAGCTGCCCTTATCACACACCCCTTGTTATGGAATGCCATTAGGTACAAAATACTCTGCTCCTGATCTTCCAACTGTCAGTTGCTATGGTAACCAGCTTTGTTAAAGCAAAAAATATATTTCAAACATCAGTTTATTAATTAAATTGAGATGAGTGACAGTTCAGGAGCAGAGTATAATGTACCTAAGCGAAGGGGTCATGTTGAAGCATATGTATAAATCCCCTCACTTTACTGGTCTGGTGACAAGATAGAGCAATGAATTATTATTATTATTATTATTATTATTATTTTTATCTGTCTATTTTAGGATTGCCTACTTTTTTTTTCTGCCCTCTGGGAGATCTTGGAGGGAAAAAACAGATTCCAGTATGGGAATGGAGCTTAATGGCATGATTTATGTAAATCGTGCCATTAAGCCCCAACCCTGTCAATCCCAACTGTACTCCCTAGTGTTCCCATTAAGCCCCACCCGTACTCCCTAGTGTTCCAGGGGTGGGCAGGCTTGATGACATCATCAAGCCCCGCCCATTCCTTGTAACACTGGGGATTACAATAGAGATTGACAGGGAGTCAGGACTTGCAGTAAATTTGCCAGCTCTCCCAGGATACTGGAAAAACTGCCCTAATTTCAGGAGTCTCCCGGATATTCTGGGAGAGTCGGCAACCCTGATCTGTCTTTCTGTCTGTCTGTCTATCTGTCTATCTATCTATTTAAAATTGCTTGTTGTCCATAATGTTCAGAAAGAAGTTAAGGGGTTTAGTTAATGTAGTTATGTTTACAAAAAGGAGAATTAGTCATTAATGATCTATTCTATACCTTGGCAACAGCACTGAGCATTAACAGTACAAGGTGTTGAAATTTTATCTCAAGCGGAGTAATCCCAACTATTAAATCCAACGTACAAACAGCAGTGTCCTGTCCCTGAGAACAGAAGCATATGATTATAGATACACCTCAAGGTCTATTCCCATGTATATACTGGATATGACGCACACACATTCACGTATGTATTTACTCATTCTGGTAATTACATAGAACAGAATGTGTGTTTCCTTCAATGCATTATTACATAGTAAAAATAAATAAATATATATATATATATATATATGTGTGTGTGTGTGTGTGTGTGTGTATCTATATATCTTATATATATCTCTCTATACTTTTATGTACCTGCATGTAGTGCCGTTTGGACACCAGAAGCATCTTATCTTCTGAGTCAATTGGGGGTACTGTGTTATGTCCGATTTGACTAGATAATCCCTTAAATTCTTACCCCTACTATATGCAGATAATAGCCAATTACTCTTGAAGACTGGCAATTCTTTATCTGTGGTTACAATGGACCAGAGACGTTGTGCTGCTTTCTTCATGTGATCACTGGACGTGCAGTACGTAGTGACCCAAGGGATACAGTTGTCTACTACATTTTGTTCTTTCAGTTTGAGGGTTTCTGCTCTAGGGATACCACGTAGTTTAGACTTGAGCTTTGGAAGGTGTTGTTTATCGTAGCCTCTATCTGTAAATTTATTAATAATGTGGTCCATCACTGGTTTCCACTGGTTGTCATCACTGGTGATACGATGTACACGTAACAGTTGAGAAAACTGTTATATATATGATGTAAATATACCAGAACGCTCTGTTTCACAGGCCTGTAGAGCTTTCCTCACACATTCAGCAATGCCGTAATACACATGTAAGTAAAAGAATTGATGACATAGTGCATTATCCTTTAAAAAACATTTTACTAATCATTCTAAAAATGGCTACATACCATCAAACAATTAAAAGCAAGCATGTAACAATGGTAGATGTCTTATCTGTATAAGATCTCTCAATGGTGCTGCGAGCTCAGTAGGTCCCAAATCCCTCTCCGCTCCTAGATAATGCGGGCTAAGTACTGACTGGAACCTTCTGTCGGCGCACCAATACTGCTACCAATGGTTATAATGAAACCAACGTGTTTCGTCAGCGGGCTAGTGTTAGCCTGCTTTGACTTCCTCAGGGATAACGATAGTGATGGCGCTGGTGCTGAGATACCTTCTTTATAGACATGTGGATGCTATTAATTAGCTGTCAGATGTGAGCCCAGCGGGGGACCCAGGACGGATGCACCAAGGATTCAAAAATGCCAAGTCCAGACAAATACTCATCAAGGGAGTATAGGTGAAATCTGGAAACACATTGGAACCGGAATCGCCGGAATGTGTCCTCCCACTGCAGCTCCACCTACTGTTTGTAGCTTAAAAAATTATCTTACAGTATTTGTTTGTTAGCTGTCATTAATGATGGACTAGTGGATACTCAACTGTTCGAAGCTGCTGAAAAATGAGGCTGCAGTCTACATATTCTATATTTTTATTGAAATAAAAATAGATGTCTAAAGGTGTCAGGAACCTGTTCCAGTGGACCGGAACAAGGATCTAATGCACCTAACCACCAATTCCAGCACCCATAACAGGTATCTGAAAGTGTCAGGAACCTGTTCCAGCTGGAATGAGTGTCTAATGCACCTACCCAACCGTTCTATCTATCTATCTATCTATCTATCTATCTATCTATCTATCTATCTATCTATCTATCTATCTATCTATCTATCTATTACAGAGATATTACACATATTGGTATACATTTAAATGACAAAGGACCATATTTACACTTAGGATCAGATCCATATGTTTTCCGCACGTGTGGGGTCTGGATCCGGTCCTGAGCGTAAATACGGTCTGTGACTGTGAGTCCACACAGAAGACGGGTGTGAACTCCCCCTGTCACTCCCCTCTTTCGTGCAGAGATTTGTGACTTATGCTGTGCCACAGGGCAGCCTTAAGTCACAGGAGCGTATCAGCGATCCATCCGACCGCTGATCCGCTCGTAACTACCTAAACCCTCTCCTATGGTAAAATGAAAATGCTTCCCGCACCCACCTGTGGTCTCTGGGAAGACCAGACCCTTTCTTATTAAATCCCATCGATAGGACCTACGTGCATAAAACGGCTGTAACATCTGGAGGGCACATCCACAGTTCCCTCCATACAGCCACTTAGGCACTTTGCGTGTGTAAGAGGGCTAACGTTATCCGGTCCTTAGTCCTGTACTCTTTATGGTAGCCTCTGCTGCGGAGGCTAGCGTACAGAATTGGTGCTCCATAAGCCCGTCTGTAGGGTACTGCCCCCTATTCTCCTACATGCGTGTTGTGGATCCAATAGCAGGACCCTCTGCAGTGGCCTGATATCCGCAGGGGACACAGCGGCTACACTCCATTGTGGGAATTATGGTACTGTGCATGCAGTCCGCACCTATGAATCACACACTTAAGTGTGAATCTGGTCTTATGTCTCTATATTATATTAATATACATATGACTTATAGATGAACTAAACTCCTCATTGTAAAACCTCTCCTTCCTGTAATCATTCTGATTAGCTCACAGATAGAACTAACTGCTGATTTGTCTCTTGGAGACATCTGCACAGGGATATGTCAGATAGTATATAACATCCCATGCTTAGGCAACAGGTTATATAAATAAATTACCGGTATGGATGTTTCTGGATCCACCCTGGAAGTTGGTTAATGGCTGGATATAATCATAGGGTAAAGTAGGGTGTATAGTATATATTGTACGTAATACTCCCAGACATGATATAAGTAGTATGAATGTATCGCTACTAGAAGTTAGATGAGGTGGATATAGAGCCTAGCCTCCACTTTCCATCAGTAAGAGAAAGATGTGTTACATTTCTTATTTGCATAAGTCTATGAGGTTTTTTTCTATTTATTTTTTCCATTTTGTCAAAAAAAGTTTTATTTAAATATAGTAAGTAATCCTCCAAATACCACACAACTCCAATAACAAACCTGTACAGTGGAATCAAAATAACATTTACACCAATCAAAACAAACAAGCAACAGAATATTGACTTAGCAGCACAAAGAGGTGTGAAATACCATGGGCTATTTACAAAGACAATTTCAGTTCATTTTTCCCTTGAAAGCGGTCATTACCGCATTAAAATGAAGTCATATTTATTTACAAAACATGGATCGCCATGGAAAACCAGTTTCTATGGGGATCCATGTAAACGTCGCATGTCTCCGCTGGCCCGTTCTTCTAAATGCGAGCCGCCACTTCGTCACATTTACTTAATGAGGTGAGAAACTCCAATCCGAGCATCTCAGGATGGTGTTATTCTAATAATTCCAGCAGCCTCCGGCGATACCCCTAAAATACACTATTGTTAAATGAAATAAAAAAATTAACTAATAAACAAGTATAAAAACACACACACACACACACAAAGCAAAATGAATATTCCATTGGGCAAATATGAGTATTCTATTGGCTATTATAAGTATTCCATTGGGCAAATATGAGTATTCCATTAAGCATATACGTATTCCACTGGGCAAAAAAAAAAGATACAAAAATGAAAAAACTAGAAAAGGGTAAAACTCAGCTGACCAGGTGACGCGTCTTTCTGAACACACTGGGCTTCATTCAAACGTCATAGCAATGCGAGGATACTACGATGTCTGCGAACATCTCACAGATCATTGCGGGACCTCGCCGGGAGGGGGTCGAGGGTCGGGGATCAGGTGGGGGTGAGTATATGTAAATGAGCTGCCAAGCTCTCTGTGAGAAGCGAAGAAAACTATTTCTCAATAAAAATGGCAGCATCGGTATTTATTGATTGTTAAACTGTCAATAAATACACTTCCAGTATTTATTGTGAAGTCTGTGAACAGGAGACCTGCTGAATACTCTTTATAAATCTAAAAATAGGTGACACTGCAACTTATTAACAAGAGACCAAAGTGTAGTTTTAATTTCTGTCTCCATTATTGAAGTCATGTTGTCTGCATAGTCTTCAAAGCGAGGAAATAGGAGACCGGAGAATCTGCCAAAGGTCTCTACCGCCCCGAGGAGATTAAGTAATGAGGCCTCCATCTCCATCACCTTGAACAACATCATGATTTAGGCATAAAGGGCTATATGATCCACTGTATTCCCTCTTGGCAGGCCAAGGGCTCTGATATTACATGCTCTAAATTTGATACTGATGGCACAACCATTACTTTGTACCTCCCAACAATTCAGCTGTATGGCTGTAGAGGGGACATAGACACACCATGACAGTCCTTGGGTGTGGTGAGAACTTTGAAGGGTTAGGATGCATATGTGAACCCCCCTTAACTTATTGACTCCCCCCCCAAGACCATTGTCATCTTTCTTACACAGGGATAAAGCTGTCAATCAGTGTGAGGATAAGAGGGAGCCCCAAAACTGGAACTACTGCCATCTTAGCTTCAAAATCTATGGGGTATTCTGCACTAATGGATGTATTTATTAAATGTAAGCATGTGACATCGCAATATGACATTTGTACTATAGACTAACACCGGGTCATTTTACTAAATTAACTTTTTATATATAATGGGAACTGTCTTAATATCAACAACAAATTGATACTTATTGGGAACCTGCCCCAATACCTAATTTCTAAGAGCATAAAGTGAGGTGAATAACAAGGCTCGGATTCGCAGTTACGTAGTTTTTGTCTTACGTACGTGGTTTTAAGAATTTAACTACTACCCTTCCGTGGTAGCTTATTTACTATCTACGGGCCTGATTCAGAGATTGAAAATAAGAACTTAAAGTTACACCTGGGCTAAACCATGTTGATTTCAGGGGAGTCAAATTTCATTTGTTGCAACAGTATTATAGTTAAAAGGTGATGTTTCCCAGCTCTAGTCTAATTAGCAGTTTAAAAGTGAAGCTGTCTGTGTGCAATAAGTAAAAGCAAAGCATTCTCCCTGCATGCATAGAATAACATTAACTTGACTCCCCCTGAAATCAACATGGTTTTGTCCAGGTGTAACTTTAAGTTCTTATTTTCAGCCTCTGAATCAGGCCCTACGTCCCATTTCGAGACAGAAATGGTATATAGATAACATAAATAAACTACTACACATGCGTAGCAGCTCCATTCTTAAAAGAACGTACGTAAGACGAAAACAACTGTGAATCCAACTTTCCTAAAGCTCATTGACCTTGAAAGTCTGTACACCCAATCAATTTCAATGCTATTAGTGTATTTAGACAAATCATACTATGGGTTTAGTTTAAATGAGTTTTCTTTATGGTCATTTTACATGTAGTGTTAATAAACATTAAGCTGCCAGATGAGTAACTGAATCCAAACTATTTTCCCCTTTTATATTGCCTAATTTAAGAGAATATAAGTTTTTTTTGGGGGGGGGAAGGGCGGTCCGCCTAGGGCCCCGCAAACCCTAGGGCCGCCTCTGCTGCAGACACATGATGGGGGGGCTAACATAGGTTAATTAGTTATAAGAAAAAAAAGTTATTATAAAATGTATAAAATAAAAAATAATGTAATATCTGTGTATATAAGGGAAGGGAAGGGCTTAGGTGTGCCGCAGAATTCTGGGAAGGGCTTAGGTGTGCCGAGGGTGAGAAAAGGTTGAGGAGCACTGCTATAGAATAACACCGGGTCATTTCACTAAATTAACTTTTATATATAATGGGAACTGTCTTAATATCAACAACAAAATGATACTTATTGGGAACCTGCCCCAATACCTAATTTCTAAGAGCATAAAGTGAGGTGAATAATAAGGCTCGGATTCAGTTACGTAGTTTTCATCTTACGTACGTTGATTTAAGAATTGTGCTACTACCCTTCCGTGGTAGCTTATTTACTATCTACGTCCCATTTCGAGACAGAAATGGTACATAGATAACATAAATAAACTACTACACATGCGTAGCAGCTCAATTCTTAAAAGAACGTACGTAAAACGAAAACAACTGTGAATCCAGCTTTCCTAAAGCTCATTGACTTTGAAAGTCTGTACACCCAATCAATTTCAATGTTATCAGTGTAGTTAGACAAATCATACTAAGGGTTTAGTTTAAGTGAGTTTTCTTTATGGTCATTTTACATGTAGTGTTAATAAACATTAAGCTGCCAGATGAGTAACTGAATCCAAACTATTTTCCCCTTTTATATTGCCTAATTGCCATTAAGAGAATATAAGGTTTCTTTCCTGCATTCTTGAACAATAATAACCATCTTAGTAATCAGATACTTCTTATGAACGGTAATGTTTTCATTGCCTCTGCTAAGAGCAACTTATTAAATAATGACAAAACCCCGTGATGTGCTCATCCACAAAATGGCATCAAACTTTAAATGAAAGTGTCTGCCAGCTTCTGATGTTAGATAGCTCTACCCTGTGCAGCCGGTGAATGTTACTTATATTCTGGACACTGCATGTTCCTTAGACATGATAGATAATAATAACTTCAGGACTCATTCTCACCTGACCCCAGGACTGGCCACACATTTGACTGGATCAGGGGAACATCTGCTCTACACTACATCTACCTTACACAACCAGTGTACATGATACTAATACAATTACTTTATACTTTGTACATACATAAGACACTACATATACCCCACATGACCTGACCAGTATATATGATACTAATACAAATCCTTTATACTGTGTACATACATAAGACTCTATATCTACCTTACATGACCTGACAACTGCATATTATAATTCCTTTATACTGTGTGCATACATTAGACACTACACCTACCCCACATGACCTGACCAGTGTATATGATACAAATACAACTCCTTTATACTGTGTACATACGTAAGACTCTACATCTACCTTACATGACCTGCCCAGTGTACATGACTGTAATGTAATGCAATTATATTTCACTTTTTATACAATAATTACAATATAACAACAATATATAGACCCCATTATATACCATAATAATGATATCTTACTTTATACAAAATAACCACAAATACATATATACAATAATAATATATATTTATCCAATACATTCTATATAGCCTAACAGACAAATAAACAGCTAAGCTGACTAATAGACACAATAAAATTGTGATAAATTCTATACAATACAAATGAAGCACACCTGCACCTGGCAAACCATGAAAGGGATGCAAATGAATTGTATTTTGCATGCAGGAAATCTATATTTCCTTTTGTTTACAAATAAATGACCTACACAGTTAATTAGATTTGAACTAGCAAACATCATCTCTCAGCTTCCAAATCTGTGCATTTTACATATTCCCCCCTGCAATGGAACAAGTTTTGGTTTTTTATTCTTTTTTTTTGAGGGACTTATATTTGATTTTCTCTTAACTCCGATTCAGCTTGAAAGGTTGAGGCATGGATAGTAAATGGTGATTTTAATGATGGAAAACATTAAAGAGGAGGAAGAGGAAACAGGTACAAATAGGTAAAGAAGTATACGCTATTTATACCCGAGAGGATTTCCTGTTTCTTCAGAGAGACACACAGATATTGCTGACAGCAGTGGAAAGTCATTTCCAAATGTACCTTGCTGGCGTATCTTAAGCTGTGTACACTCAAATGATTGCTCATAACATACGATCCTGGTCGCCTGGTCGGGTCAAATGATTTTTAAACCCGCTTAAAAATCAGGAGTCCCGACCGCCAATAACGTGACCAAGTGTGTGCGGACCCGTGACTGCTTTATCCAATTCTTCTCCCAATTCTGACGTCATGCAGAAGCACCTTTTTTATGTGAGGGACAGGCAATGGATTGTTCCTTTGCTTTATCTCCAGGTACATGATCTAAAGTTAAGTGAGATTTCCACACCCACAGAGTTGATAAAGTTCGCACTCAAGAGACTGAGGGCCCGATTCAATTGCCGGTGAAATTTTCAAAAAGTTTGCGTAGTGATGCTTGTCCCATGCACACATGATATAATACCGGTGTAGTGATGCTTGTCCCATGCACACATGATATAATACCGGTGTAGTGATGCTTGTCCCATGCACACATGATATAATACCGGTGTAGTGATGCTTGTCCCATGCACACATGATATAATACCGGTGTAGTGATGCTTGTCCCATGCACACATGATATAATACCGGTGTAGTGATGCTTGTCCCATGCACACATGATATAATACCGGTGTAGTGATGCTTGTCCCATGCACACATGATATAATACCGGTGTAGTGATGCTTGTCCCATGCACACATGATATAATACCGGTGTAGTGATGCTTGTCCCATGCACACATGATATAATACCGGTGTAGTGATGCTTGTCCCATGCACACATGATATAATACCGGTGTAGTGATGCTTGTCCCATGCACACATGATATAATACCGGTGTAGTGATGCTTGTCCCATGCACACATGATATAATACCGGTGTAGTGATGCTTGTCCCATGCACACATGATATAATACCGGTGTAGTGATGCTTGTCCCATGCACACATGATATAATACCGGTGTAGTGATGCTTGTCCCATGCACACATGATATAATACCGGTGTAGTGATGCTTGTCCCATGCACACATGATATAATACCGGTGTAGTGATGCTTGTCCCATGCACACATGATATAATACCGGTGTAGTGATGCTTGTCCCATGCACACATGATATAATACCGGTGTAGTGATGCTTGTCCCATGCACACATGATATAATACCGGTGTAGTGATGCTTGTCCCATGCACACATGATATAATACCGGTGTAGTGATGCTTGTCCCATGCACACATGATATAATACCGGTGTAGTGATGCTTGTCCCATGCACACATGATATAATACCGGTGTAGTGATGCTTGTCCCATGCACACATGATATAATACCGGTGTAGTGATGCTTGTCCCATGCACACATGATATAATACCGGTGTAGTGATGCTTGTCCCATGCACACATGATATAATACCGGTGTAGTGATGCTTGTCCCATGCACACATGATATAATACCGGTGTAGTGATGCTTGTCCCATGCACACATGATATAATACCGGTGTAGTGATGCTTGTCCCATGCACACATGATATAATACCGGTGTAGTGATGCTTGTCCCATGCACACATGATATAATACCGGTGTAGTGATGCTTGTCCCATGCACACATGATATAATACCGGTGTAGTGATGCTTGTCCCATGCACACATGATATAATACCGGTGTAGTGATGCTTGTCCCATGCACACATGATATAATACCGGTGTAGTGATGCTTGTCCCATGCACACATGATATAATACCGGTGTAGTGATGCTTGTCCCATGCACACATGATATAATACCGGTGTAGTGATGCTTGTCCCATGCACACATGATATAATACCGGTGTAGTGATGCTTGTCCCATGCACACATGATATAATACCGGTGTAGTGATGCTTGTCCCATGCACACATGATATAATACCGGTGTAGTGATGCTTGTCCCATGCACACATGATATAATACCGGTGTAGTGATGCTTGTCCCATGCACACATGATATAATACCGGTGTAGTGATGCTTGTCCCATGCACACATGATATAATACCGGTGTAGTGATGCTTGTCCCATGCACACATGATATAATACCGGTGTAGTGATGCTTGTCCCATGCACACATGATATAATACCGGTGTAGTGATGCTTGTCCCATGCACACATGATATAATACCGGTGTAGTGATGCTTGTCCCATGCACACATGATATAATACCGGTGTAGTGATGCTTGTCCCATGCACACATGATATAATACCGGTGTAGTGATGCTTGTCCCATGCACACATGATATAATACCGGTGTAGTGATGCTTGTCCCATGCACACATGATATAATACCGGTGTAGTGATGCTTGTCCCATGCACACATGATATAATACCGGTGTAGTGATGCTTGTCCCATGCACACATGATATAATACCGGTGTAGTGATGCTTGTCCCATGCACACATGATATAATACCGGTGTAGTGATGCTTGTCCCATGCACACATGATATAATACCGGTGTAGTGATGCTTGTCCCATGCACACATGATATAATACCGGTGTAGTGATGCTTGTCCCATGCACACATGATATAATACCGGTGTAGTGATGCTTGTCCCATGCACACATGATATAATACCGGTGTAGTGATGCTTGTCCCATGCACACATGATATAATACCGGTGTAGTGATGCTTGTCCCATGCACACATGATATAATACCGGTGTAGTGATGCTTGTCCCATGCACACATGATATAATACCGGTGTAGTGATGCTTGTCCCATGCACACATGATATAATACCGGTGTAGTGATGCTTGTCCCATGCACACATGATATAATACCGGTGTAGTGATGCTTGTCCCATGCACACATGATATAATACCGGTGTAGTGATGCTTGTCCCATGCACACATTATATAATACCGGTGTAGTGATGCTTGTACCATGCACACATGATATAATACCGGTGTAGTGATGCTTGTACCATGCACACATGATATAATACCGGTGTAGTGATGCTTGTACCATGCACACGATATAATACCAGTGTAGTGTGGTTTGTACCATGCACACATGATATAATACCGGTGTAGAGAAGAATGTACCATGCACACATGATATAATACCAGTGTAGTGTGGTTTGTACCATGCACACATGATATAATACCGGTGTAGTGATGCTTGTACCATGCACAGATGATATAATACCGGTGTAGTGAGGCTTGTACCATGCACACATGATATAATACCGGTGTAGTGATGCTTGTACCATGCACACATGATATAATGCTGCTGTAGTGGCTTTCGAGCAGTTCTTGCTGGTCCTGTAGGCGGAGTAGCATAATGAGACAGTCTCCGTCTGCTCCCCCTCCTCGCTGTGTTCTCAAGCTGCAGCAGACGCCTCTTCTCTGTACTCTGCAGAGCTGCTAGCACCGTGTACTGATCCCAGCAGTGGCTGCATTAGTCCCTCAATGCTGACATTTTTCTATCCCCATTTCTGTTTCTGCCGGATCACAGGTGCTGGCTGCTGCTCCCGGAGATCTCAGCTTTTCATGCGTCCTGACCCTTTGCTACTGGTCCCCGAAAGCTGTGTTCCAGTGTGGGAGCAGGTATTTAATACACATTGATACCATGTACAGTGATGTTTTCTTATATGTGCTTGTGTATATACAGTGTAAATTACCGCAATGTACATACACCATATTTAATCAGAACGTCATATCTAATTCATTAATATATCATATATATATTATATATATGATATATTAATAGTACGAATGTATTTATTATGCACCAGTGATGTGGTTAAAATTTACATGATGTACATTTTGTTTAATGAATGGGAACATAAAGCTGTTTGACTGCCTGCTGCTTAGTCCATATTGTACATCATTTTGCATATGGTGTGTGAATGAACACGTGTACTGTCATCCAGATTCACTTGGCAAGTGTGTCCATGTATGTGTGAACAGTACTTATACATATTAATATAAAAATAAAGCTACTTATAGACCTATACATATAGACATAACTGTAGAATTAATTAGGCTTGACATTTGCTGAGCCAGCATTTACCCGTACATTGCCAGGCTTTGATAGAACAATGCAATGGAGTATGCCTTTTAAATGGTAATGTATTTTATAGCATTCTATATCAATCATTGGTCTTATTATGCTCATTTTAATAGTTGCAAACACGTTTACAGTTACATTCCAGGGACATTGGCAGGTGCAGGAATGTTCATCAAGTAGAGCTGCCTAACCTTCCTGTACTTTTATGATATTATTATACAACTTAGTTTTTATGTAAATTTTGTATTTAAAATACTCCAGTGCATTACATTTTAATGTACAAAGTCCAGGGAATAAGAACAGATATTGAAGGTTTCATCCAGTATGCAGGGTATATTCATTTTATTTGTCTAGATCTATCTATCTATCTATCTATCTATCTATCTATCTATCTATCTATCTATCTATCTATCTAGCAGGTAAATAACTGAAAAGGGGTTAAAACACAATGTACTTTTTCCCCCCATTCTAAAAATGTTCTAATACTCCTGATCAGACTGAACTTGATTGAATTACACAGACAATGATTGTAAATTAGAATTATGGATAAAGCCCTTTATTTTCCTCTATCTTTTTTACTATAGACATATTATCTGTCACTTTTTTGTTACCCATTATACCTCTGCATCTCTCTGATCCCAATAAGTGTATGTGGGTATCTCCCTGCACCATACATACATTGCTAAACTATAAAAGGTTTAACTAGTTCTGTTCTGGAAGGGTACCCACAGGAGGTGAGAGGCTGAAATGTTAATCTTCAGTAATGCTGAGAATTTGTGGTATTTCTGTATATTTACACTGACTATGTTTTATGTTAACCACCTGGTTACTGATATCTGTACACTGAGTGATAGTGGTAGTGCACTTATGATAATGAGTAGTGTCAGAGGATATTAACATTTTTATATTGTGATGGACAGAAGACTGACAGAGACAGGAGAGAAACTGTCATACATTTATCAGTAAAGTTTTTACATTTTTTTGTTTCTTTTTAGGAATAAACCAGTGTGGGCTATTTTTATTGCTTTTGATCGTTGATACATAGCTTGTATTTTTCTTGTCACTTGGTTGTTAACGTTGTTACTAAGGTTCTTTTAGCTATTACAGCAGCTGGTTTAGACAGCTGGCTTTGTAAGCAACAATTATAAAAAACAAAGGGAAAAAAAAACAAAGAAAAAAACATTGTCCTTTGTCCCATAGTTCTTCCTGTGAAATTTATAACACTGGTCAGTTGTTTAAGGCATTTGATCCACTTGTGTGATTTCTATATTGTGTATGCACTATATTTTTTCTGATGCTTTTTTCTGGGTAGCGTGTCACTTTATCAGTTCAGGAAGTCACATCACTGGCCAGTCTGTAGCTGTCTTTCCTGCTCTGGTTTCATTTCACGCCTGTCTCTTTTACCATACAGGATGTGCTTCACAGCTGTATGATCAGAGATTAAACGCATTGCTGTCAATTAGGTCATGTTGTAATATGTCAGGACCAGTTAGATCAATCTGGCCTTGTGCCCTGTGTACTTTCACTTGACCCAGGCTGAGCAATCAGCGGCTCCTTGGTTCCCATCTACAGTTAATCCCAGTATAGATTTCATTGCTGTGCTTTATCCTACAGATATGTCAAGGTGTCCAGTTATTACTACAAGAGAGGAGTTAATGACATTCTGACAGTGAGATATGGCCACCAAACCAATGGACCTGTTGGCTGAACTTCAGCTGTTGGAGAAAGCATCTACCCTGGAGAGACTGCGGGCAGCAAAGAAAAGGAGAGAGCAACAGCTGAAGAGGTGGGCTCAAAGTGAGAGGGAAGAGGAGAACAGGAGGCGGCGGCAGCAGAAAGGCCGGAGGAAGACCCCCACCAGGGGCAGAAGAGTGTCCTTTCCTTCCCGAGTCACCCTTCATGAGGCCTGTCTGAGGAATGACCCAGAGGAAGGTAAGCGTCAATATTAGGGAAAAAAAGAGAGGTCCGGCGCTCTAAACACACATTATATAACACTGTGTCAGCACATACATAAAAAGGAGTTTTAGTTCACAATATAGCTATATTGGGTTAAGCTCACCTGCCCAGTGTCAAGGCACCTCCTGTAGGTGAGTCCCTATCCATCTGCTATATGTGTACTCAGGAGGTCTGTGTTAAGACATTTGAAAAGTGTGCAGCGGCTCATTATAAAGCTATAGTGCACAATGAAGACATCAGTTCTGTGAATCGTGGAGTCCTGAGGTATTGTAATTGTTATCACCAATAATGTTACTTTCTATCTTGTATATCTGTTTTTTTTATGGAAGACTAGATGTCTGTATAAATCTGTGTTTTGAATTTCATAGAAACATAGAAAGTGATGGCAGATAACAGCCAAGTAGCCCATCTTGTCTGCCAAGCTGTATTTTTTAAACTATACGGCAGAGGTCGAAGTGGAAATTTAGAAGTAGCGATATGGACATTTAGAAGTGGTGGTATGGACATTTAGAATTGGCGATATGGACATTTAGAAGTGGCGGTATGGACATTTAGAATTGGCGGTATGGACATTTAGAAGTGGCGGTATGGACATTTAGAAGTGGCGGTATGGACGTTTAGAAGTGGTGGTATGGACATTTAGAATTGGCGATATGGACATTTAGAAGTGGCGGTATGGACATTTAGAATTGGCGGTATGGACATTTAGAAGTGGCGGTATGGACATTTAGAAGTGGCGGTATGGACGTTTAGAAGTGGTGGTATGGACATTTAGAATTGGCGATATGGACATTTAGAAGTGGCGGTATGGACATTTAGAATTGGCGGTATGGACATTTAGAAGTGGCGGTATGGACATTTAGAAGTGGCGGTATGGACATTTAGAAGTGGCGGTATGGACATTTAGAAGTGGCGGTATGGACATTTAGAAGTGGCGGTATGGACATTTAGAAGTGGCGGTATGGACATTTAGAAGTGGCGGTATGGACATTTAGAAGTGGCGGTATGGACATTTAGAAGTGGCGGTATGGACATTTAGAAGTGGCGGTATGGACATTTAGAAGTGGCGGTATGGACATTTAGAAGTGGCGGTATGGACATTTAGAAGTGGCGGTATGGACATTTAGAAGTGGCGGTATGGACATTTAGAAGTGGCGGTATGGACATTTAGAAGTGGCGGTATGGACATTTAGAAGTGGCGGTATGGACATTTAGAAGTGGCGGTATGGACATTTAGAAGTGGCGGTATGGACATTTAGAAGTGGCGGTATGGACATTTAGAAGTGGCGGTATGGACATTTAGAAGTGGCGGTATGGACATTTAGAAGTGGCGGTATGGACATTTAGAAGTGGCGGTATGGACATTTAGAAGTGGCGGTATGGACATTTAGAAGTGGCGGTATGGACATTTAGAAGTGGCGGTATGGACATTTAGAAGTGGCGGTATGGACATTTAGAAGTGGCGGTATGGACATTTAGAAGTGGCGGTATGGACATTTAGAAGTGGCGGTATGGACATTTAGAAGTGGCGGTATGGACATTTAGAAGTGGCGGTATGGACATTTAGAAGTGGCGGTATGGACATTTAGAAGTGGCGGTATGGACATTTAGAAGTGGCGGTATGGACATTTAGAAGTGGCGGTATGGACATTTAGAAGTGGCGGTATGGACATTTAGAAGTGGCGGTATGGACATTTAGAAGTGGCGGTATGGACATTTAGAAGTGGCGGTATGGACATTTAGAAGTGGCGGTATGGACATTTAGAAGTGGCGGTATGGACATTTAGAAGTGGCGGTATGGACATTTAGAAGTGGCGGTATGGACATTTAGAAGTGGCGGTATGGACATTTAGAAGTGGCGGTATGGACATTTAGAAGTGGCGGTATGGACATTTAGAAGTGGCGGTATGGACATTTAGAAGTGGCGGTATGGACATTTAGAAGTGGCGGTATGGACATTTAGAAGTGGCGGTATGGACATTTAGAAGTGGCGGTATGGACATTTAGAAGTGGCGGTATGGACATTTAGAAGTGGCGGTATGGACATTTAGAAGTGGCGGTATGGACATTTAGAAGTGGCGGTATGGACATTTAGAAGTGGCGGTATGGACATTTAGAAGTGGCGGTATGGACATTTAGAAGTGGCGGTATGGACATTTAGAAGTGGCGGTATGGACATTTAGAAGTGGCGGTATGGACATTTAGAAGTGGCGGTATGGACATTTAGAAGTGGCGGTATGGACATTTAGAAGTGGCGGTATGGACATTTAGAAGTGGCGGTATGGACATTTAGAAGTGGCGGTATGGACATTTAGAAGTGGCGGTATGGACATTTAGAAGTGGCGGTATGGACATTTAGAAGTGGCGGTATGGACATTTAGAAGTGGCGGTATGGACATTTAGAAGTGGCGGTATGGACATTTAGAAGTGGCGGTATGGACATTTAGAAGTGGCGGTATGGACATTTAGAAGTGGCGGTATGGACATTTAGAAGTGGCGGTATGGACATTTAGAAGTGGCGGTATGGACATTTAGAAGTGGCGGTATGGACATTTAGAAGTGGCGGTATGGACATTTAGAAGTGGCGGTATGGACATTTAGAAGTGGCGGTATGGACATTTAGAAGTGGCGGTATGGACATTTAGAAGTGGCGGTATGGACATTTAGAAGTGGCGGTATGGACATTTAGAAGTGGCGGTATGGACATTTAGAAGTGGCGGTATGGACATTTAGAAGTGGCGGTATGGACATTTAGAAGTGGCGGTATGGACATTTAGAAGTGGCGGTATGGACATTTAGAAGTGGCGGTATGGACATTTAGAAGTGGCGGTATGGACATTTAGAAGTGGCGGTATGGACATTTAGAAGTGGCGGTATTATCCCCCTTTTCCTCCCCCTAATAGCTGTTATTAGGGGGAGGAAAAGGTGGGTATATATTAGGAGACCGCTGTTATACAAAACACACAAAAATTTACCAAAAAAAAAAATGTGTATACATTAATTAGTCATTATTAATAAAAATACTTTAAAATAATAATAAAAAAAAGAACATTACAAAATAAACAGTTTACTTACCTGTCCCGGTGTCGCTTCTGCCTCGGAGTCCCACGCATGTGCAGTGTTGTTTGCCTTTTAGGACATAAAAGTTTTTAAGTCCCAAAAGGCAGCTATTCGTATGCACTTCTTCTTCACTCGATGCCAGCGAAAGTCCCGCAGATCATCGTGCGACCTCGCTGGACAGGTAAAATATAGTAACTTCTTCGGAAATAGGTGCAAGGCACTGAATAATAACGCTCACAGTGGGACCCCTATATTTTAACTTATAATGTTGAGAACTTAGTTTTTTATTGAATCATATTTCATAAATTTATAGTATATTTTACAGAAAGTTAAGTTTCCAAAACCTGAGTACTGCAGTTCTCAACATGAAAGAAGTCGTAGGTTAGAAGGACATATATACTGTACTAATTACTACAAATGACATGTTTTGGTTTTGATTCTAAATCTTCCTCATGTTTTGGTTTTGTAAAAGAAAAAGAAAACTCAAAAGTTTTGGTGTTGAATCTAGATTTCTTAAGTAAACAAAAATTTAAAGTGTGTAATTTGCACCTGTTTGTGGTGCTATACTGTGTTATTAACAACAATAGGGTGTCTTTAAATACAGTATATTTATATAAACCACACTACAATGGCAGCTGACATTGTCCTATATAGAATCCAAAACCTGAGATTCGGATAAATATTCGAAGATGAAGAAAAATAGTGTTTTGCCTCGATTTGAGATCCGAGTTTGGAGGGTGGTACAGAGTCGGGCCTCAGTTCTCCTCAGAACCCCTAAATTTCGATCTGTTGGATTTCACACAATTCAAACCGCTCATCTCTACTAATTATGGGTCGGATACAGACCTTAGAACATGTGAAGCGTAAGTGGCCTGATTTGACTGGTGGACGCATGCCCTCCTATACGATAGTAACACTAGCGTAGCACTTATTGTACGAAACATGAAATGGGCTGAAGCATGGGGAAGCATGCTAATTGCACAGTGTGGAAGGGGGCTCCCACACTTGTGTGGATCAGTGGTCGTACAGAGGCAGGCTCATGAGAGAGGGGAGTGACAGGGGGCATGCACTACCCTATCTCGCTTAGACGGACAGACCCCTACACGTACGGAAAGCGGGCGGGGGTCTGGATCCGGCCCTATGTTATGAAGGAAGCTGAAACGTCTCGTTCACGGACACATAATAAGCAATGTGTCATAGCTGCAAAATGAATGTCGGGAAAAGCAGAATGTGTAATGGCCAGTAGTGTTTGTGAGTAATAGAGCTGAGTAGTGTTATTGCTGTAAGTGATGGGGTTACACATGTAGACATTTGCTCTGTAAGGGATGAGGCTGAAGTGGGCAGGGTACAGGCCTACAAGAGATGTTGTATGAAGGTCAGCATTGCAAAGAATTAGGTTATAAGGTGTAGTGTTATGCACAGATTTCTGCTACGTCACACGCTCATTTTCATCCTCAGGGCCGCCATCAGGGGAAACTGCCGTGACTGGAGTCCCGGGCCTGGAGAGAGAGGGGGGTAGAGACGGGATACTTACCTCAGCTCTCCAGCAGAAGATACCGGTGGTAGGAGACAGATGAATCTATGTCACCAGACTTCTACCGCCAATACTTACTGCTGGAGACCTGTACCAGGCTTCACATGAGTGGGCATTGGCCCGCTGTGGATCATTCCTGCAGGTCTACATTGCGCCACCTATATTTGACATCATGGCATTAGATAGGGATGACCTGCCACGGCCTGGGCCCCACAATTTCTGATGGCAGCCCTGTCTGTTGTACAGACTCTTTTCTCTGCCTCACAGTCTCTTTGTCCACCCATCCTCCTGTGTTCAACAACCATGAGCTCTCTGCTACCTGCTTGCACCTGGGCACTGTCTGCATTTGTATCCTATCCTATAGTCTTGTTTTCCTGTATATACCCTCTATAGGGACCATTTATGACAATAGATTATTGGGTTAATGCGTGTAGGCATAGGTGGTGTCATGGGTAGAGTGTAGTACCCATGTGTCCTGCTGTAATGATAATGAATTGAGCTATGTAGTGGACAGCACTGTATATGTTAGTTTATAAGATGTGTGGGCCATTACTGTCATTGGTGGATTAGAATTGTGTCTTGAGCAGTAAATGTTAGAACCAATCCATTGAGCTGGTTTTATGAGATAAATGTCTCTATTGCTTAACTGAAATGAGTTAAGACTTTGTAACATATGGCAGAAAATATTACAGGACAGTTCTGGTTTCATAGAGCGCTATGCACTGGTGTAAGAACTGGGGCAGTCTTGCCTATTTTTGGTCCTGTCCCAATAGTAGTCGTATCCCTAGGCTATGTAGAAGAGTTTATATTCATCAACCTCATTATATTAATTGCCGTTGTAGTAATTTGAAATGCGGTTGCTAAATAGATGGGCGATATACACTATGCTTGCACTACATATTGTGCTTTTCTGTGATTAAAGTAGGCAGTTTACTCCTGTGACATTTTTAGATGGCATCATTGCCATTTAACGAAAGTTCTTTTATTTTATATTACATAATGTCCTGATCATTGCTCAACTTTCTGTCTTTCTCCTGTGATTTGTGTTGGTGACTATTCAGAGGAACTTCTATGTAAAACTGTTTCCCAGGTAACTGTGCAGAAAACAAGTGTTGTCCTAACAACCAATCTGAGACTATTATTTTTCCAGCACAGATTATTCCTCAGTTATCTGTGGAATACTTTCCACAAATATCCATTGTTATGTTGTCCAATGGACATCAGCATAGACAACCTGTGGCACTCCAGCTGTTGTGACTCTACAAATCCCATCAGGCTTGGTGTCAATAAGAATGCCTTTGCTGATAGAGCATGCTGGGAGGGGATCTATTTGAAGGGCCATATTCACAGATCCGGGGGTTGTGTGTGTATTTTTAGGAGCGGATTAACTGAGCATGCGTAGTAACTTTTTCCACGCAAATTACATAGTATTTACGAACGGAAGTACTTTAGACACGGACTTGTGAATCGCACCTACGGACATACATACGGAGGGGCGTGGTTTAAATCCGGATGGTAAAAGTTACGTGAAGGAGGGTGGGGGGGGGGGGCATTTAAATGGGCATTTGAGGGCGCGGTTAGATAAATACGCATGTACATAGTTAACATACGTGCGTAAGTACACATGTAGAGTTAAGGGTATCTTATGGAGGCGGAAGTCACCGAAAACCTGTCTGTGCGAGGGGAGTGTTATGGGTGTTGCCTTTCTATGTGCATGCGTAAAAAAGAATCCCCGGTTAGGCTGCTGGTTAGGGTTAGGCTGCTGGTTAGGGTTATGTTTAGGGTTAGGCTGCTGGTTAGGGTTATGTTTAGGGTTAGGCTGCTGGTTAGGGTTAGGTTTAGGGTTAGGCTGCTGGTTACAGGTCCAGTTTAGGCTTCTGAAAATAGTAAATGTCGCCATTGCAATATTCGATTGCACAACAGTTGCGGGAACGGCGCTGTCTGATACAAAATGGTTGTAAATTTACCGCAGTCACCATTTTATTGCCAGGATGTTATCTGAGGAAGGTTATCTCTGCCTACTCTGGACAGTTCATCGTATAAAAGACTGGAGAAAGAGCCATTTCTTCCTGAAGTTCTGATTTATGGGCTGAGACACGTCATAATGAGATAAATTGCGCCAATTAGCCCAGCACACACTGTGCACAGTGGTGGACTTCAAATTTAGAGTTGGAACTTAATGCGTGAGATTTCTAGATGTCATGTGTATATTATAAATTCATATGCTCATGTCTATACTTTTCCTGTGTCAAGTATTGAAATGACGTGTTCTACAACGTTCACGTTTATTATATTATATTATAATTATTATTATTTTATTATATTAATAATTAGAGTATATGGCACTTATTTCATTAATTATGTTGTGTTGGCAGTAGGCTAATTTGACACATTCCCTTAGCTGTCAAGCAAGGTTTGTATGCTATTGTGGGGTGGTAACTGTGCTCCTTTGTGGGGGTACTGGGTGCCGACTCCTTGTCAGCAGACGCAGGACCTGTTATTATTCTCCATTTAAAAAGTGGCTTAATAAGGACTGGGAGCACTATGATGGGGCATATACTAAACTGGGGGCATGTCTGTGGGCATATGATGGGTGAAGTGCAGCCAAGCATATGTGGATAAATATAAAGATGGGGGGGTTGGAATTTAAGACAATAGAAAGATGTTATAGAGAAGAGGGTTTACAGATACAATTATGGATTGATTTAAACCATTTTTTGCTCATAGTACAATGTACAAGTGGAGGTGTTGCCAGTAGTAACCAATCACATTCTATGTATTATCATTTTCTAGAACGTACTAGATAAATGATAACTGGAATCTGATTGGTTGCTTTTACGATCTAGCAGTTTAGTAATACCTAGTAGGGTTAACCGGCTTATCCAACCTACATAGAGAGGATTTATATATCTCGCATGAGGAAATAGGCACACACCTATTTATAAATTGGGCACAGTGAACACCCACTTAAGAAGTACAAAGTGCACAGGTGAAGATACCACGTTATATGCCACATTGAAAACTTTGAGTGTTCTTCACCTTCGAGTAGTCCTATTTAAAGTCTTGATTTAGGATTGCATTGTTGCAACACATCCTCACTTGCATGGTAATAAATAACTCTTAAATAATATATGTGAAGAACCAACACCCTCCCTTTCCTCTCTGCAGCAGACAGGTGATAGGGTTTAAACCACTACCCAAACAATCCTTTTAAATAATCTAGCAAAACAGTAGATATAAAAGGAACAACAATATTACAATGTATCACCTTTTAGACAGCGCTGAGAGTGTTTCTAAAACTCAAAGTCAATGGGCCTGATCCAGAACAACGCTTCGGAGCGAATTTACGCGTGGCGGTGACGTAAAATCGCAGTTTTGTACGTACTGCACATGCGCACCATAGAAAATACGCACATTAATGTAGCGTAATTGTGAACGTATGGGCCATTCACGTAGGTGTCACGAAAATACTTACGTGTGGGCGTGACAATTTTACGTGAGGTAAAACGTGAAGTAGGTGGGGGGTTGTATTTAAAGTGTACAGTAGCTGCGTAAATTCGTCTAGCCCATACGTACGTGTGCGTATGACTGCAGTTACGTTGGCAAAAGTTAAGGTAGGGTTTGGAAAGCGTATCTTCACAAAATACGTACGCTCAAGGGGTGTGCCTAGGGGAGTGTGTAGAATATACGCACATGAAAATACGCTACGTGAATAAACGTACGGCAAACGTAGTTCTGGATCTACCCCAATGTCCTCAAATGTCACAATTTCCATATATTACATAGAAACATAGAAAGTGACGGCAGATAAGAGCCACATGGCACATCTAGTCTGCCCATTTGTTTATTTAAACCTATACTGACCCTAGACCCTATTAACCCTCAATTTGGTTTACAATTTAGGATACCCTTATATTTATCCCAAGCATGTTTAAAATGTTCTACTGTATTGGCCTCAACCACCTCAGATGGGAGAATATTCCACTTATCTATCACCCTTTTTTAGTCAAGTTATTTTTCTGCACATTTCCTTTGAATCTACCACCCTCCAGTTTATATTCATGCCCTCGTGTTCTATTACACTTCTTCCTCTGAAAAATGCCCCCTCCTCTAGCTGGTCACAGCCCTTGATGTATTTGAAAGCTGCTATCATGTCCCCCCTCTCCCTTCTCTGCTCCAAGCTATACATGTTTAGTTCCTCTAGCCTTTCTTGGTATGATTTGTTACACAGGCCATGGACCATTTTAGTTGCTCTTCTTTGCACAGTCTCTAATGTATTTGTGTCTTTCTGGAGATATGGCCTCCAGAACTGAACACAGTATTCTAGGTAAGGGCGTACCAATGATTTATAAAGGGGCATCACTACTTCTCTCTTCTCTCTTTCTGCTACTATTCTTATATGCTATACATATTCTTTGATCCAGAAATTTTTCTCTCTGTGATATTTTTTTCTCCTCTTGACTATAATTCTTCAAATCCGATAGTTCTCCAAGCCTCCCTCTTCCTTCAAACTTGTGGGACAAAACATACAATAAGCAATAGTGCAATATGTTCCTACTATTTAAATTTGAGAACAGTCAATAACAGCTTTTGCACTCACATGTATTTCCTCTTGCTAGTTCTGCTTGTAGTACACAATAGCGGCTGGAATCTCAATCCTGGATTCGGTTCTCCGTCTCCCGTGGTTCACCGGCGGGTCAAAGGATATCCAAAAACCTCCACCTCTCAATTTCACTGTATTCTCTCCGCCCGTAGTAATCAAATATGTGCGTGTGAATAGCGGCAAAACACATTGGTATTATCCCTGCAACAGGAGGTCTTTAAACTTGTTCTCGCATTTAAATAGTAGGAACATATTGCACTATTGTGTATTGTATGTTTTGTCCCACATGTTTGGAGGAAGAGGGAGGCTTGGAGAACTATCGGATTTGAAGCATTATAGGCAAGAGGAGAAATAAATATCACAGAGAGAAAAACTTCTGGATCCTTCTGGATCAAAGAATATATGGAAATTGTGACATTTGAGGACATTGACTTTGAGTTTTAGAAACACTCTCAGCGCTGTCTAAAAGGTGATACATTGTAATATAACTCTTAAATAATACTTAGGCCTTATCATAGAAAAGAAATACTGTAGCCTAATGTAAACTTTCTGGTAATTACTAGGCTCTGTTGACAAGTGCGTCATTACCTCTGCTTCCCCTGGCAGCCTGTGTGAGAGTCCATTGAGAGTTAACAGAATATTGTGCTATGTTCTTTGCTTAATTACTGAATTAATTAGCTTTTGATGAAGTGTAAAGGTTAGGGTGTGGCATTCAAAGCCCGGCCTGCCTAATACAAAGGTGACTGGGGTGGGTCAATCAAGCATGTGACACTTCACCGTCACAAGGAAAGGGTTAAGGAAGCACAAGGACATCTGACTATTTTTGAACCAATAAACCTTGGTGAAGCTTGTTATGTCGGCTTGTTAGGAACCGGAGCAGGCGAGTTTGAGAGAGCTCAGTACTAGATTCCTGCTTAAGACAATTAGAGGGTCAGTCACTTTCCCTAGGCAAACAATCTGAGGAGTTTATGATTCTGAACTGGCATTTCACTAGAAATCCAGAGGTTATTGATTCTGAACATAGATGTATCAGCCCATATTTATTATAAGACTCTCCCAAAAATCCACCCTTCAGAGGAAGTGTCATGTAGATAGGTTATCAACATGTCTATTTCTGCTCTATCTGCAAATGAGGAACAAATAATAACATTATTAATGAGTAACTGGCACCGTGAGTACCATGATTGTAAAAGACGCTGATGGGACTGCAGTACGAGACAATAAAATGTGCAATAAATTGAGGATGGAGGAGTCCATTTTGGCACTTCAGGAGTTTAAAGCGATTTACATCACTAACAAACGTATAATCATGGATCACTTATGCCATCCAATAACTTGCTCAGGTAGTAATATGGGGTGGAGTCCTGCTATATGGGGGAAAGTAAATGATGACAGTCTTTGAGGAGCACTGGTAAACAACTTGATGACAGACCCTCCAACGTGACCTGTTCCATTAGGTACAAAATACTCTACAGCCTGACCCTAACCCTCCCTTCCCTGCAGCCTAACCCTAAGTCTCCCTTCCCCACAACCTTATCCTAACCCTAACCCCACCCTTCCATGGCCCTAACCCTCCCTTCCCTGCAGCCTAACCCTAAGTCACGGCGGTGCTTCCGAAGATGAATGGGTGAGTATGCCGATCAACATAATCACCCATTCAGAAAATAACATCTAAAATGGCTGCCTATTCTTAATAGAGACAGCCAAAAAAGAACTTTCGACTGTCTCTACTTGGGAAAGACAGCCATTGTAGCAGGGACTCCCACCAGTCTAGGTCACTGGTGTGCTCTACAGGGAATGCCTCAAGGGCTAAGGGTCTGATTCAGAGGCTGAAAATAAGAACTTAAAGTTACACCTGGGCAAAACCATGTTGATTTCAGGGGGAGTCAAGTTAATTGTATTCTATGCATGCAGGGAGAATGCTTTGCTTTTACTTATTGCACACAGATACCTGATCAGCTTCACTTTTAAACTGCTAATTAGACTTGAGCTGGGAAACATCACCTTTTAACTATAATACTGTTGCAACAAATGAAATTTGACTCCCCTGAAATCAACATGGTTTAGCCCAGGTGTAACTTTAAGTTCTTATTTTCAATCTCTGAATCAGGGCCTAAGTTTGTACATTAAAGACCCTTTCACCTTTACTGTGCTTATTAAGAAAGCTATTGCATATTGTCCCTTTCACAACATTTATTGGTTTAAACTTCTGTGCACTATCCTTATTACAAATTTCAATGAATACTTTTATTGAAAGCCTTCTAATTCACCTTTTCTCTTTTAACTTTAATGCTGGGTATACATTTATCCAATTTGTGTCCAATTCAACCTCCGACAGTCTTGGAGTCAAATGATTTTTAAACCTGCTTAAAAATCAGCCGACCCTACCGTCCAAGCACGCGACCAGTTTAGAAGTGAAGATTGGAAGAGTGTTTTTAATGACAGGGGCGTATTCAGAGATCCATTTTTTTTATTTACGCAATTATACTCACAGCCGGAGCAAGGAACAACCCCGACACTCCCCTCTCCTGGACGCGCTGTCAGTGACTTACGAGTCCAGAGACCACTCTGTTCTTTCCGTGTGCGTATATGTGCTCCATCCGTGCGATTCTTTATAACCACGCCTCCATAACTTCATTTAAATGCTTCCCCCCACCCACTTTTATGTAAATTTTCCCGTACGTCTGATTTCCATGCGTATGTCCCCACGTGCGATTCACATGTATGTCCTAGGCACTTCCGTGCGTATAGTCAACGTAAACTACATACATAAAGTTACTAAGCATGCGCAGTTGATCCGATCCTAAAAATACGCACGGAACTACCCTCAAAACCGCTTCTCTGAATACGGCCCAGGATCCTTTCAGGAGATGGTTGCAGCAGATGCAGGTTGGGGGTCTGCTGTAAAATTGGACAAGTGTACATTTTGGATTGGCTGTTATGTCTGCCAACTTGATCTGCTGTAGGATTGTGTAAACAGTCTGAAGAGGATTGAACAAGCTTAAGGATAACCGAACAACCAGTAATGTTACAAAGAGCACGTGTTTAAAGCTTCCCCTCATTCTCGCTTAAAATATCTTGTTCTCAGTTCCTTGTGTTCTCTGCCAGACCTGCTCTCCTAGCTCAGGTTTCTAGCACACATGCTCCTAATAACAAGACTTTATCTTTATTACTGTTTGTTTACCTTGCATTATATCCATGTGTACTTTTTTACTTAAGAGTAGGTGTCTGTTTTATGTGTAATGCAATTTAGCTCCTTTTGTGTTTTATAATCTATTGTTTATTCTATTCAACTTTTTTCTTTATATTGTCATTTTATCACCCCTTGTACAGTATGAAGGCCATTCACGGTGCATTATGTTGCAATGTCACTTGTTAGAATCCACCCATAGATTACTCATTATGATCGTGTATCTCCCAGCAGTTAAAAATTTTCAGGTCTCAGTCTTTGGTGGCTTGTCAAGAGAGGCCAAGAAATAGGAATGAATGGCATGGAACAACTGGGACTGGTGTGGGTTTATCATAGGAGTACATTTATTTAGTCCCTTATGTGATTAGCATACACATTTTATGAATGCTAGCGCTGAGGAGCTCTGGGTAGTGTAGTTTATTTCATTTGCTACTACCGATAGTGTGTTGAAGTCCACTGAAAATTGGATTTTAATATAAACAGCAGAAATAAAATAATGTAAGCTCTGAATTCTGCAAGAGACTCAGAACTTTCTTTACTGTATTACTTTTATACTTGCCGGTAATTAAGGAGTCACACAGTCGGGGAAGCTCCGACTAGGAGGTGGAGGTGCCACACATTGGCCGGATTTTCTCTGCCAGCCAGCCAATTAGCTAGCTGTACTTTTCAGCCAATCAGCTGCAAGGGCCTCCTGTCAGTCTCAACAGCCCCTCCCTCTTCAGCCAGGATTATCGGTCCCAGCAGACGAGGTGTGGCGCTGATATTGGGACCTTTCCCTGGCAAAAAAAATCACCCTGTTTATTGGCCATCTCCTGCTGGGACCGGAAATCACTAGTGTGTACCGAGCTTGGAGAAATTCTGGTCAGGTGTTGCAGGTACAGGGTCCAATTATTTGAAAATGCCACACACTACACGATGGGCCGTATTCAGCGAACCGTTTTCACGGCGAGTTCCGTGCGTATTTTTAGGTAGGTTTCAACTGCGCATGTGTAGTAACTTTTTTTTACATAGTATACAGAGACTATACACGCGTAAGTGCCTCACGAACGGACTTGTGAATCGCACTTGGGTACATACGTCCGGATATGCAACTTAAAAATATGCACGTGAAAATTTAAATAAAAATGGGCGGGGGAAGGAATTTAAATTAAGGTACGTGTGCGCAACTAACATGAATCGCACATACGGAAGACACATACGCACGCAACTGCTCATGGAAAGTTACAAGTGGTCTATGGAGGCGGAAGTCACCGACAGCACAGCCGAGAGAGGGGAGTGTCATGGGTGTGAGGGGGTGTGGCCTGCACCGGCCGTGCGTATAATTGCGTACCTTCAAGGAAACGGATCTCTGAATACGGCCTGATATCTGTAAATTAGGTCTGATATATTTTAAGTCGGAATAAAAATAACAATTTTGGTCCCAAGTGATTTAAGAAAGTTCATTGCAGTTAGGAAAAATTATTTTGTATAAACACTACAGCAATTATTGGTTTGATCTCCTGATAATTGAATAATGAATTTAGTGTATGGTCAGATTTAGTTCCAATCAATGAAGTCTTGAAAAATGACTTGAAATGCATACAATTGTTTTTACACATTTGACAAAATTCTACTACTAACATACCAACATTTTCTAACCTTTTTTTATAATAGTTATTAACTATAGATAATAATAGAAGTAACTTTCATACATACTGATTTTAGTTTGCTTGTTGCTACTTTATGAGTGTTACCTGTTGCTATATCTATATAGAAATAGCTATATCTGTGTTGGTTCTATAATTAGGGGTCAGCTCTCAATACTCTAACCGTGGAGTGAAAAGGAAGTCAGGCAAACAGTTATAACTTACTTGAAAAGTGTTAAGTAATTGTAAAGATAACTATTACCTCAATCCTAAGTGTGCTGGACTGGAAAGGTTACAGCCTCAGCAAAGTTCTAGAGGTGATGGGGTTAATCACAGCTTGGTACAATATTAACATTTCCCTTTGAAGAAAGGCTCAAGTTGTACTTAGAAACAACGTGTATATAGGAAGTATCGACAATTATAGGGCTACTATTACTGAGCTCCTACTAATTTTTTATAATTTAGGAGCCAGCACAAAAATTTATGAGCCAGGTCTTTCACACACACACACACACACACTCACTCACACACACACTCACTCACACACACACGCACTCACTCACTCACTCACACAAACGGAGCTGTCCTTATTTTTGGTATAAGGGGAACGATTTGAAGCATTGCACATGTGCACATCGAGGAGCAGGCACATACTAGCCGATGCAAAAGGCTCAGCCACCTGTGTTCGTTCCCATGTTCTTTGATTGGGCAGAACGGAGTGTTAGAAAGTGGCCATTTTAGTGTAACTGCAGACGCAGAAGCAGCCATGTCCTGAAATCCAGCGCTGGTGTAACGGCATGACACAGGAGATTTTAAATATAATGAAAGCCCCTATTCATAGTTACAAAGCTGCCCTACACACCTAACAATTATTTAACTGTATAATTAAATTAAATTATATTATATATATGTAATTGGTGCTTTTGGTTTTTTTTACAGGAGGCTATATTGAAATTTATTTATTTATTGCAGGTGGAGATATATATAATCTACACAGTCATACACACATACACACAGTGTCAATATATATTTATAGTAATAGAAATACAGGGTTGCTGACTCTCCTGGAATATCCGGGAAACACCTGAAATTTGGGCATTTCTCTCAGTATCTCTGGAGAGCTGGCAAATCCCGCACAAGTCCCAACCCACTGGCTCTCATAGTAATCCCTCGTGTTACTAGGGATGGGCGGGACTTGTTGATGTCACCAAGCCCCGCCCATCGTTGGAACACAGTGAATTACAGTAGTGATTGGCATCAGGTGGGACTTATTGGTGCGATTTGCATAAATCATGTCATTTAGCCCCGCTCCTTGCCGGTATCTATTTCTTCCCTCCGAGATCTCCCGGAGGGAAGAACTATAAAGTAGACAACCCTGTGGTAGTGCAGGAAT
>WWET01000072.1:231805-243990 GCA_011038615.1 Limnodynastes dumerilii | reverse complement strand
ATATGAGATTAGATTGCTAAATCTCATATAGATTAAACAATCCCTGCCTACACAAAAATCTGACAAGTAAACCATTAACTTGTTGTATAATAGCCCTACTGCATATATATATATGAGATTGCTAAATCTCATATAGATTAAACAATCCCTGCCTACACAAAAATCTGACAAGTAAACCATTAACTTGTTGTATAATACATTAGCCCTACTGCCACCTTGTGGTATGACTAAACGCAGCATCCCTTCCTGTTCATTCTCAGAGGGTAAATAATAAGTTGCTATGCTGGTTATCTCACTACAGACTTGCAATTGTGCTGTGGTTTTGGTCCCACTGTATCCAGACTTCCTTGTGGGTGAGGGGAGGCCATGCATTAAGACTTAGTACATGCTCACATCCTATTTTGGTAGAGTTGAAAATAGATAATTGACTACTGATTTTCAGTGCCATCATATTACTGATATTTAGCAAGCATAACTAGAAAACAATTCTACTAACACTCTAGTTTTTTTATTCTTATTTCTTTTTACCAACTGACTATTTATGAAAGGAAGAAAAAACCCTTCTCCTGTGAGCATAGTATAGTTTATTGGGAAACCACCAGCAGTGCAGTCCTGCTACTTAACAGGTCCTGCAGTGACTAAAAAGGCCCGTGTTACTGCCTGTCGCTGCACAGATTGAGGTCTGTTTTGTGAAGCTGACCACCACACACTTGTTTCACCACTAGTATATTTGTTGGAGGTTGAAGTTCTTCCTATACATTAATCACAGCCCACTAGACCCAGAGTCTGAAAATAATAAGAAAACATGTAGAAAGTTACCTGGGCAAAACCATGTTGAATTTCAGGGACTGTTTTAAACAATATTAGAGTTGAGGAGTGATGTTTCCCAGGTCAGTATCTGTGTGCAATAAGCAAAAGCAAAGCATGCAGAGGATAAAATGAATTTGACTCTCTCCTCAAATTCCACATGGTTTTACCCAGGGGTAACTTTCCATCTGATTTCTTCTTCAAACCCTGGTCTTGCAAGAATCTTGTTCAATTGCTGCAGCAACAATGGGCAGGATCCAGACTTAAGTAAGTGCTTGAAATGAGTTGCTCCTGGGCTAAACCATGTTGATTGCAGGGGAGTCATATTGGTCAGTATATGTGTGCGGTAAGCCATTCAAAGATATATCCTTGCATGCAAAGAATACAATTAACTTGATTCCCCCTGAAATCAACATGGTTTAGCCCAGGAGTAACTAATTGGTCATCTGATCACAGATGACCATCATATTTAAAATATAAATAGCACTTAGCAGTTAGTGAGGGATATAATAAGATCAAGTGGTCAGTACCTGTGCACAGGTAGGAAGACAGCGTAGCCTCTCCAAGTTATAGTATAATACACCAAAGGAATGACTAATGCAATAAAACTTTCAGGGCATGTCATTGTTATAAAGCCATAAATACTGAATATGAGGCATGTCACACACTGATAACACAATCAGGAAAAGGGGAAATAGAAGTCCATAATTTAAAAACCATATTGACTCCCTTCCAGGTGAAATATTGGTGACAATAGTCTCAGGAGGAAAGTACATAGAATCCTTGAGTTAGATGCTCAGAAGCCAACTTCTAAGATTTTAATGACCATTTTAAATGTACAATTTGAATGACCTCTATACTATATTTTAATGACCTCTATACACTTCTGTAGTAACTGATGTGAATGAAATCCTTTAATTCCTTCAACTGAACTCACCCCTTACATATCTTAAGCCATATATTAAAGTACAATATGGACAGTTATAAAATGGAATAACGTGTGACAATTGCCCAGTGTATATCAACTGCATTCCCATGTCACAGTGTGTCACTTGCAAGAACACTTTGACACCTTTTTGATGTCCCTGATGAAAATGTTTGATATTTGTATTGGAATTTACATCCAATGGGGTAGATCCAGACCTAAGTGCAGGTTACGTTGGATCGCGTAGCGTATTTACGGTATTTATCGTAAGTACTATGCACTCCCATTGGACAGACGTACTTTAGCTGATTTACAACTACCAAACCCTACCAAGCGTAACCGCGCACGTACGTAGTGTCCTGACAGACGTAACTGCCTAACACAGCCCATACTGTATCATTTAAATGTCTCCAGTGCGTAGTTACGGCTAGCGAATGGTTGGCACGCCCCCTTCGTACGTAGTTACGACATTATTACAGCCGCCAAGAATTACGATTCCCAACCTCTGCCGTGCGCATGCGCAGAACGTACAAACAGCCGAAGTTATGCTAGCAGCTAGCGTACCTTCTCTGTCGTACGTAGTTCTGGATCTGGCCCAATGTGTCTTTCTAAGCAAGTATGTGGTGATTTGTGGTTGATTTCTGAGCGACACCCTCGTTCAGCAAGGAACTCCAATCATCCAGTCATCACAGCACAAAGAAAAGGTGCATCGTGTGTCATCTCCAAATTTTGCTGGTTTTGAAAGAATTCCCTCAAACGCTCAATTTTTGGTGGAATTAGGTTGCCGTGGGAAGGAGGCATGAATCCTTGTGATGATTGCTTCATGGTAAGGGCGCAGCCATGTCACAATGCGATCGGACATGTTTTAGAGGGTGTGTCTAGGGGTTTGGAAGCAATAGGCCCCCTTCCAAGAAAAACCGCCGGTGTTGTGGTCCATACTTCTCAACACTGACGGTAAATCTAGGCAGTTAAATCCATTCGTGAAAGGACTTGTTCCGATAACAGCATCTCAGCACAGGCTTGACTGTGCTAACCACATACACAGCACTTAAAGAATAGATAATGACAGAAAGGATGGCATTGAGCTGGCATCTGAATCAACATTGGTCTATGTTAATTGCTCAACCCATACAGTCAATCTGCATAGTCTGATGCTCTAATGAACACTTGTGGGTGTTATAGCTGTGTTCTGTGTGCCAGTTTGTCTCTTTTTGTTGTTGTTCTAGTCTGATGTCATTCATACTGCACTAAGTGTATTACAGGTCTCAAACATTATTCACAGAGTGGCACCAATTAGCAGAGAGCTTGGTAATGGTACAAACCATTATATTACTGAAAGCGTAGTAGTATATGCAGGGGGAAATCAAACATGATGGGTCAGGTGATCTTACACCGCAATACAATGCTTTCATCCAGGTAAATTAGAGAAGTAGGCAGTGGTGGATTTGTAATTTGGCACATAATAGCAATGACCTCCAATATGACCCATTCCATTAGGTACAATGTACTCCACTCCTGAGCTTCCACCTGTCACTCACCTGGTTTAAAAGAATGAACTGAAATTCAGAAAAATATTTGCCTCTTCAACAAAGGTGGTTACCATAGTAACTGACAGTTGGAAACTGAGGAGCAGAGTATTTTGTACCTAATGGAATGGGGCATGTTGGAAGGTAGGGGGTTATAGGGGGCACAGACGCCTTTCTGGTGACAGAGGGATATAATGGGGGTAAAATGTACCAAACCAAAGCGTCTGTGGGGCCATGGTGCCCACCCATAGACCTGGGCTGCAAAGATTTCTAACAGCAGGCCAGCATGTGCTACATCATGGCAAGAGAGGGGTCACTAATGTTGTGCGCAGGGGTGGCCTGATTAACACCTGGTAGGTGTGTAAATTGAAGAAAAGGCCTGGGGGAATTTTCCCATACTCCCCTGCCTCTCAATTTGATGTCAGGATAATGTGTTTACAATGGCATAAATACTGTGGGTGCAGGGGAAGCAGCTGCTATAGGGCCTGGGGGAGAGAGGGCCCTCCCTGCCCCCACACTGGACAGGTTTACTTAAGGGGTGCTGCATCGTGTGATCCCTCCATCCAGTCTCAAGCCACGCCCCCTTGCTATGGAGGCTGGTTCTGTTTACTACTATTCCCATGTGGGTGGGGTTTATATGGATTTAGCTGGGATTAAGGCACATCATAGCAGTGGCTTATTTTTCCACTTTTTGGGTCACAGTTTGCAATGTAAGAAAATATGTTCTGGGCATAGCCCAATACTGACAAACCAATCAGGTTCTAGCTTATTAAGAGGGCCCCCATATTCAATGTGATCCTTTGCCTTCTACAGCGGTGCAGATCTGCTAGCAGTAAATGCAGATGGTAACATGGTGTATGACCTATGTGAGGACGAAGCCACCCTGAACGTCATAGAGAGCTGTATGACCTACAAAGGTGAGAGGACTCAGACACCTTTCTCTCCCTGAGACAATGGTTACCTAACATTCCATTGGGTAACATGCACTCCAAGAATTTTAATACAATCCGTCTCCCTCTCTCACTTTAGGCATCACACAAGAAATGGTTAATGAGGCCCGGCAGGCTCCAGAGTGTCACATGCTAAATGATGTCAGAGCACTGGTAGAAGCCGGACAGGACCTGAACAGAACAGACAGCCAAGGAGCTACGCTGGTGAGATAATTGGTTGTGTAATATTACATCCGCTGCATAGCTGGCACAGAGAACATAGCTGGGCACTACTAGAACACACTATATTCTCCCAGGGCATTCAGTGGGGCTGATCCAGAGTAACAATACAAAGTCTGCACCTGGACAAACCCTGCTACAGTGTGAGCGCTGATCATTTATATTTTTATAATGCAGAGAAATGACTGGTTGTTGTTGCTTTGCTTTTTCCACACAAATACCGGGTGTACTGGGAACACTCCTGTATTGCATCCATCCGCAGAGACATGGGGCTGTATTCAGAGAACCGTTTTTGTGGGGAGTTCTGTGCGTACTTTTAGGATCGGAGGAACTGCGCATGCGTAGTAACTAAATTTACGCAATCTACGTTGATTTTACGCACGGAAGGCCATTAAGCACGGACTTGTGAATCGCGCTACGTACAAGTGGGTGGGGGAGGCATTTATATGAGCATTTGAGGGCGCGTTACATTAGATACGCATGTACGTAAGTATTTTATGCACGGAAAATCCAACTAAAAGATCAGAGTGCTCCAGGGACTTGCAATGGCCGTGCATATAACTGCGAACCTTTCACTGACGGATCTCTGAATACGGCCCATAATTTGATGTAATAGATACAGGGCAATGTTTACAGAGCTACCATTGGTCACAGGGGCAGAAGTTGACCAGCCCCATAGTAAGGAGACGGACCCAAGTCTGGATGGGGTAGTGGACAGGGCCACTATCAGGGTGGGATTGACAGGACGATACTAACTCAGCTCTCCAGCAGCAGGTATTGGCGGTCGAAGTCAAATGAGTCACTGGCCCCGATCCAGACCTGAGCACATATCCGTACACATAGCGTGCAGGCACACAGCAGTTACGCAAGCAGATACATGCCCAAATACACAGCACAAGGGCAGTGTAGTATACTGTGTCTGAAGCTGGTAAAAGAGATATAAATACAGGGAGCAGTTCAGATGATGGGCTAGAATTACTAACCTGCGGAAAAGTTAAACTGGAGATGTTGCCCAAAGCAACCAATCAGATTTTAGCTCTCACTTTCCTATTACATACTAGAGAATGTCAGCTAGAATCTGATTGGCTGCTACGGGCAACATTTCCATATTTCCATTTCCACAGTTTAGTAAATCTGGCCTAATATATAAAAAAAAAAAAATAAAGTAAATAAAAAATGTATTGTTTTTAATAAAAAAATTATGAATAAATAAAAATATGTTATTTTTTAAAACTGTATATTTTTCCGAATTGATAGCAACATTAAACAGCAGCAGCAATTTTATGATTATATATATATATGATTTTCCAGGTTGAATTAATATAGAAAATAATAAAGAAAAGTGTGTGTAATAGGCTGTTTATTGTGTGCCTCCAGGACTTAGCCAGGACCTGTAGAAGGTGCAAATGATTTAACGTAAACAGACCTTTGTTACGTTTGTACTGTGCCCAGGATCAGGTGCACTTGCCTTGGCCACACCCTTACTGTACATTGACTAAGCCCCTCCACCGCTCCCCTCCCCCAACATGCCCCTCTGTGCGCAAGTCTCAGACGCCAGGGTTATACTGTGATCTGAATCGGCCGTGATTGCACGCTCTGCAGTTCTGCGGATGCACAATGAAAAGAAATATCACAACTGCTGGCGTAAGCTCAGATCTAGATCGGGGCCGCTGTCACCAGTCTCCTACTGCCTGCTGCTGGAGACTCCATCAGACTTCATAAACACAAGCCTTCCCTGGGCATCGCCTGCTGTGAAGTGTTCCTGCAGGTCCGCTGTGCTCCACCTGTATGTGACAGTATGGTGTGTGATGTAACATGGGGTGGAGTGCCAGAGCACAGGTCCCGGGCTTTGCTGTTTTGGTGGCAGCCCTGGGGCAGGGGCAGGTTGGTGTGCAATGCAAAGACAGCTTGAGACAGCACTCAGCACTCCGTGTATGAGCGTTAAGCAATGTTTATAAATACATCACTCATAGCTTTCAGCTCTCAATGGCCAGCAGTGTATTGATAAACAGCGCTCAGCATTCATACACGGAATGCTACAAGCTTCCAGCCTCCAACAGATGGCTTAGAGTTCTGTGAGTGACAGGGAGATGGGAGGCTGCTATGGGCCCCCTCTATTCTGGGCCCAGTAGCAGGTGTACCACTTGTCCCAACGGTAGTTACGCCACTGCTTGGTCAGTAACAACAATGGTGTACATTATGGGCATTGAGCACTAATGATAGCTACTAGGCTCCTGCAGCGAGCCTAGCAGGACCGCGGGGAGTATTTATTAATACTTACCCCTCCAGTGAAGTCCCACGACGGTTAGCGAGCCTTTCGCTGACATCGTTGGGCTATGGAGTCCCGGCGCATGCGCAGGAGATGCCTTTTGACACTTTGAAAATGTCAAGTCTCAAAAGGCAAAATCACTGCGCATGAGCCGGGATAAGAGACAGACGCACGCCCGGTCAGGTAAGTTTTAAAGCTTCGGTCTGTATTTTTTTGTGGTTTTTTTTATACTTAATAGGTTTATTATATAAGAATTTTATTAAAATTAGTTAATATTTTTACTTTTTTTTTTACTTAGATTTTAATGGTTTTTTTTTTACTTAGCTGTATTCCAGAGGTCTCCCGACGTGTACCCCCCTCTTTCTCCCCCTAATAACATCTATTAGGGCCGGCGATCGGGACCGTTATTGCTATCGTCACCATAGTTTCCATGGCGCTGATAGCTTTGTAAATATGGACTTCTTCAATTTGACACGAAAACGGGCTTTATCATATGAAATTGATCTTTGTAAATAGAGCCCTGTGTGCATTCACAGCTCTTTATCCCTACAATGACATGTGAATGGCTTCTCTCTTGCACTTGTAGGACTCTGCATTGTTTTGTTGACACCTGATTTCTTCTACAGCTCCACATTGCAGCCTCTCGCGGATTTGCGGAGGTGGCAGAAATGCTGCTTGAAAATGGGGCTCATGTCGATGTGAAAGACCCGGACTCCTGGGAACCTCTGCATGCCGCCTCCTTTTGGGGTCAGGTAAGAACATGACGTGTTCGCTGAACACCTGCTGGACCATATCCAGAGTTCTGGTGTTTATGCAATCGGAACGCCAAGGAAAAGATTACAACAGATCTGTAATTGGGGGACTGCGCTGTCCAGACATCAGTGCGCTCGAATTTTGACCACTCCCATAATGTCCAACAGTCAGCGTCTACTGTAAGCTTTACAACTTAAGTGCTGGAAATTCCTGATAGTGTGAAGGAGTACACAGAGATAGGGAATACCTACAGTGTAATTGGCTAGAGCTGGCCATACACTAAAGCCGTTATTGGTCCAATCACCCAATTATCAGGTGATTGGACCAATAATCGCTATAGTATATGGGCATGTTGTTTTTTCAAATGGCGATATAACATGTGATCAACGCTTGGGTCCCATAATTTGATCTTTTGTCCACCGTCTGACCCTGACAAAATTAGCAAGTACAGCAGTGATAAAATAATAGAGGCTCTGAATTCTGTAAGCGATACAGAGCTTTCATTACTATATTACTGCGACACAGGCAGAGTAACTCCAGTCAGGAGGTGTTGGAGCTCCAGCCACACACACTGCTGACTGAAGATTATCTTTTAAAAATTATAATATTAATAATAATTTGCAATAGGCTAGTTGCATGGGTGGGTCTCCTGCCAAGATTGACAGGAGGCCTAGCCAATCACTGCAGAAACTAACAGGAGTCCTGTGCAGCCAATCAGCTGCAAGGGCCTACTGCCATCTCAGCAACTCCTCCCTCTTTTGCAGGACTGTCAGTCCCAGCAGGAGAGGTGTATGGCGTCAATATCAGGACCTTTCCCTGGTGGCAAATCGTCCTGTTTATTGGGTCACGATAATCGTAGTAGTGTATAGCCAGCTGAAGAGTGAGCTTAAAAGTTAAACCAGCCCCTCTGTGGAAGTGGAAGTGTCATAATGTGTATTGGTTGCTTAGCACAGATGCCTGTGAACAGGCGTGATGGAAACTCTCCCACTAATATTTAGACACATGCAAGATGGGAGATAATTAGGAAGCCTGAAACTGGTCTGCTGTTATTCTGTTGACTTTAACTTAAAACATCATAACCCTGGTGAATGCAGTTTTAACACTCCAGTCCTGTTTTCTTGCTCACCTTCCTCCAATCTTTCAGATCTATGTGGCTGAGATTTTGGTGTCACATGGTGCCAGCCTGAGCAGCAAGACGTCCTTGGAGGAAACTCCTCTTGGTGAGTCTGGTCTCCCATTTGTAGTATAGTCTATGGTAGATGAGTGTATCTGACATTACCTGCCCCCTTTTTTCACTGTGTAGTATACTGAGCAAGAGAAGTGAGGTTTTAGGTCAGTTTTGGTCCAGTAAATGAGAATATACAGCGATTGTTGCAGATCAAGGTATCTCATGTGTTCAGGCTCTAGCAACATGATAGATCAGAATATTATTATGGTTTTTTCTTATATGAACGCTATGTTAATCCGTGGTTCTGCTTCAGGACTGGAGGTTTTCCATAACCTGTCTCCATACTTTTGCACTAGATCTATGTGAGGACGATGAGATCCGCTCGTTACTCTTGGAACTCAAGCACAAACATGACCTCATTATGAAGTCTCAGCAGAAGAACAAATCCTCTCTGAGTCGCAGGAGCTCCAGCACTGGGAGTCACGGGTGAGTAGGGAAATAGTGAAGTCGTGATAAGTCAATAATAGCTAATAATAATAATAATATAGGACTGGATCCGGACTTATGAGAAGGGGGCGATTTTGCAATTTGCTCTTCTGCTCACAGCCAACCAACCTGAGCATTCTGCTTGTTTCACATTTTGGGCTTAATAATACAATAGACATTCTATCGTAGGTAATAAGAAACCTTAATATGTGGGTGAACCTTAAACTGCAAAAAATCTAAATCCAATATCCAAGTGTTGGTAATTTCCTACATTTGTTGGTATGACCTCTGATGAAATCATTTTTATGATAAATTGTGCCAGGCTTCTACCATGTGATTAATATAAAGGATTTACCAACACACTTTTGGGGGTGATTCAGAGATGCGATTGCGAAAAGATCTCAAATATACGCAACTAAGTTAAGATCTTAGCAGGTTACAGCCCACTGTTTAAATAGTCACTCCCCTTGCAAACAGCGGCGGATCTTAAAGTTAGACCACCATTGACTAACCCTAACTCTGTGCTGTCATTTGAGATCTTAAGGGAAGTAGTTGTGGGTATTTGAGATCCTAAGTGTCTGCCCGCGCCCACTTTCCCTCATCTCCCTGCCTCCCCCCGCCCATTTCCATGCAAATCCTTCAGATCTTAAACTTCCGCAGCACTTAAGATCT
This sequence comes from Limnodynastes dumerilii, assembly GCA_011038615.1. Lineage (NCBI taxonomy): Eukaryota > Metazoa > Chordata > Amphibia > Anura > Limnodynastidae > Limnodynastes > Limnodynastes dumerilii. The sequence goes on along the minus strand of WWET01000072.1, from coordinate 234,215 downwards.
TAAGTGCTTGCGATCGATTCACAGGTCCGCGCTAAGCGAATTTAAGATCCTAACCTCTACGTAGACTATTACTATGCATGCGCATTGATGCAAATTTTCTAAGATCCTAAATATACGCACCTAAGTAGCGATAAAATCGCATCTCTGAATCACCCCCTTTATCCACACTGATCTATCGACACTTTATTTAAGTAAAGTCTTGTTAGCTGTGCTGTCTTTTTACCATAAACCAGTCTGTTACCAACCCAAGGAGTCATACATCCTGATACAGATTAGATCTATCTCACTGTGTAGTAACGTTAAGGCAGAGTGAGTATCTGCCAATCCCTACGCGACTTAATAAGGTCTTATCCTTCCAGTTGCTTTGGTCATGTGTTTTTAAATTGAGAACTAACACACCTTAAGGCAGTGGCATAACTACTGCTGGCGCAGAGGGTGCAGCTGATTGGGGGGTGGAGGAGTGGGGGGCCTGTGGCAGCTTTCCTGCCTCTACACTCATGGAACTCCAAGCAAGCTGTCAGAGGCTGGCAGCTTAACAGAGCATCAACACTCTATGCACTGTTTATAAATACATTGGCAGCAGCTTTATCATTTATAAACATTGCTGAGCACTTTTTAGGCTGCCATCCTCCAACAGCTTCACTGCACATAAGTCAGATATGGGCCCTATTTCTCCCCGGCCAGACATAAAGGAGAGAGTGCAGTAGCTATGTCTGTATCTGTTGTGTAGTGTAATGAATATGTGCATTGGTTTGTCCTATTATGTTGGATATCATGTGGACTGTGCTGCAGACTCTTCAAGAAACCCTATTTCTCTATTATGTAATAGGAAAGTGAGAGCTAGAATCTGATTGGTTGCTATGGGCAACATCTCCTCTTTTTCAAACCCACAGCTTAGTTAATCTGACCCCTAGATGTGGAAGGGATTTCCATGTCCTGGAGCCCACCTTAAATATTCCTCATGCAAGCTAGGCCTTACTGTGCGATGTAAATGCCTGAGCTCCCCCAGCATGCATAGCTCGTACGCATCATGAGTGGGCCTCCCCCATGCAGAGATTGAATTGTGACATGTATTTCTGCATTGGACAGATGTGTTCTGTCTGCATGCGCACTACAGGCTAACAGGAGACATAAATACGTAGTGTACATAACTTTCCTATGGTTATTGGCTCTGGATCCGGCCTTCTACTGTTACTGTTTGAAGATAACTCATACAGTTATCGTCACTCATAACATACAGTGTGTCACCAGTATAACCAGGATATTCAGACTGTGACGTCTTCTCTCCCTCTCAGGAAGGTGGTACGACGAGCGAGCCTGTCCGAGAGAACAAACATGTACAGGCGGGAATATGAGAAGGAGGCCGTCGTGTGGCAGTGCCTGGTGTCTGCAGAGGACACGGAGGGGATCCAAGATGATGAAGAGAGCAGCCCTGACATACATAGGGTAAACCCTAATACAGCTCTTTCACAGACTTGCAGATACTCCATATTTATTAAGCCCCACTTGTTACATAGGACAGGATCCCGATTGCCGCTGCTCTCAGAGCTCCAGCCTTCCCATTTACTTTGTAAGCATGGACCTACTAAGGGGCGTCACTACAGTTTCTTGGTTGGGGGGGGGCATAATTTAGCCCTCCTCTTAGTGCCCCATCTCCCATTTGCAAACTTAACCAACTGAAGCTCTGCTTCTCCTCTCCTCTGCGGCGCACTCTCTGCTCACTGAATGATGACGTTGGGATCACACCAGCGTCATTTAGATGGTAGTAAGCTGCTGTGGAGGAGAGGAGACGCTGGCAGATGATTGCACAGTGTTTGGCACTGTCTGTGTGCAATCCTGCCGGCACTCCCCCACTTCCAGCACCCCCCCCTGCTGTGGTGCCCCCCGGATACCCTCTAACACATCTCCCCCCTATTACGACACCATAACATTTGCGAGACATCCTCACTTTTAAATGGGGAAGGTTCCAAAATCTGGATAGGACATAAGGGACGGAACAGGCGCTTACCGTACAATTAGAATATATCCCGCCTCCGACAAGCATATGTGGCATCCACAACCCACTCCACTGTCTGGATCCACAATGGATGACTTTGACTATACATTGCGCCAGTGCAGGGTAATACGCTGTATAGTATACTGACAACAGAGGTTACAAATAGTGCAAGCGCTTCAGTTGCAAAGTGAATGCAGTAAAACAATGGAAAACAAGGAATACAGTAAAAAAAATAAAAAAATAATGGAAAAAGTAATTTTATGACTGTGTATCTATAAAACATTTCACACCTGCACAATGACTTTTCTGTATTGCGTCTGAACTAATGCAAATAGGCTGCAGAGTGTCATCGGGCCTGATCCAGAGCTACGATGTTACACTGAGCGCTGTAGCGCTCAGCGTAACATCGCTGCT
>WWET01000072.1:211030-221981 GCA_011038615.1 Limnodynastes dumerilii | reverse complement strand
TCATTAATAAATGCAACAAATACAAGAAGAAAAAATAAGTTGTAAAATGCTCTTGTGGCTTTAGACAGGTATGTCATCCTAAACTGTATCTTGAAAAAGAAATACATAAAAGGGATTGTGACCTGTCCTTATGGCCTTAGACAGCGTAGATAATGCTTACCAACATCTAAAAAAAAACCCCCCAAAAAATCATAAATAATAACAAAAGGAAAAAAGTTATTGAGACCACCCTTGTGACCTTAGACAGCATAGGTAATCTTAAACAACATGTTAAAAAGAACAAAAAAACATTAATAAAAACAAAAATTCTATATCTACGTCTGCAGACGGCCACCTCGGTACTCCGGTTCAGGGTAATCCGGCGGTACCGTAACAATAATCTTAAACATCATCTCAACCCCCCCTTCTCCCCCCTTCTCACCCCATCAAAAAAAATACAAAAAAGAATAATAATTTAAGATTGTATGCTGCCTTAGACAAGTAGGTAATACTACACAGCATCTCGAAAAAAAAGGGATTGTGAACCGTCCTTGTGGCCTTAGACAGTATAGGTAAATCTTAAAAACATCTAAAAAAAAAAAGCCCCAAAAAATCATAAAAAGAAAAAGAAAAGACAAAAAGAAACAAGTTATTTTGACCACCTTTCTGACCTTAGACAACATAGGTAATCCTAAACAATATCTAAAAAAACAAAAAAATATCATAACTAATATAAAACAATACAAAAAAAAAAGTGTGTGTGACCTGCCCTTATGACCTTAGGCAGCATCGGTAATCCTGAACAACATAAACAAAACAAAAAATATAATAAAGAAAAACAAAATAATACAAATAAAGAAAAAAAAATTGTAAGCTGCTCTTGTGGCCTTAGACAGGTAATCCTAAACAGCATCTAAAAAAATAAATAAAAAAAAGGGATTGTGACAGCGCAGGTAATCCTTAACAACATCTAAAAAACAAAAATCATAAATAAAAACAAAAAAAGTGACGTTGACCTGCCTTTTTGGCCTTAGACAGCATAGATAACTTAAACAACATCTCAAAAAAAGCAAAAAATCATAAATAAAAACAAAAAAAGACAATATTACAAAAATACAAAAAAGATAAAACATTAAAAGATTGTAAGCTGCTTTTGTAGCCTTAGACAGGTAGATAATCCTAAACAGTATCTTGGAAAAAAATAAATAAAATGGATAAAAGGGATTGTGAACTGCCCTTGTGACCTTAATCAGTGTAGGTAATCCGAATCAGCATGTCAAAAAAAATCAGAAAAAAACCCAAAAAGGGCAAAAAGAATAAAGTGATTGTGACCTACCCTTGTAGCCTGAGACAGCATAGGAAATCCTAAACAGCATCTTGTAAAAAACAAAAACAAATCATAAAAATTGAGATGGTCAGATAGGGAATCTACATTTTAATTCATTAGTATCTAAAGCTGTTGTCTATGTAACATATTTTTAGATCTCACATGAATCACATCTATGTTTTGTATGCTATTCCACTCTTGTATATATATATATGTGATTCAAGACATAGCATTGTACTGCCCTCTTGTGGGCAATCACTATATTCATTAAAATTAAATGTGGAAATTATGGATCAATACTAAAAACAAGAGACCAGATTCACAACAATTTTTTTTTACATACGTGCCTATTTATAACTGCAGAGCTAATGCGCACACATAGTAAGTATTTTACGCTATCTACATAGCATTTCGTTATGTAGATTGCGTACATGCAGTCTTAAAAGACGTAGAGAGCTTAAAATATTTACTACGGGTGTGCTTTATCTCTGCACTTAGAAAAAGGCAGTAAAAAAAATCATTGTTGTGAACCCAGTCCAAGAGCAATATGGAATTAGATCAATTAAAAATGTAAAGCAATTTCAAAATGTTGAAAAAGAACAACACATCAGCAGCAAAAGGAACTTCAGGTTGCATTCCTCTTTAGATTACCCCCTGTCTTTCATGCACCTGTTTACATTTATCTATAAATTGATTAAGCAACTTCCATTCTGTGTCTGTACTGTGTGTGGGTATGTCTGGGAGCAGCAGCTGACAGGGGGAGTTGTTCCACAGCAGCCATTTTGGAGACTTTAAGGGGTGTCTCCTGAGGTAAGTTTGGCTCTCAATTTAAAAAAAATAAAATATATATATATATGACCAAACATTGGGACTCTCATTGTTAGAGTTAGGACCACCATATGCAGAAAGGCCTTGACCGTGGCTGATCACTTATCATATATTTGCGCAAATATGTGTAACGGACATTTCTGTGTTTTATGTTACAGATTGACTGTATAGTCTGTTACTGGTTTATGGCAGTGTTGTTGGGGCATTTTCCTTCCTTTGTTTCTGTGGTTAGCCGATTTAACCTCTGTCTTTCATGCATCTATTTGCATTTACCTATAAATTGATTGAGCAACTTCCATTTTGTGTCTGTATTCCTCTCTAAGCTGTCTCTGCCCTATAAGTACAGCATCTGCATTGGATGATCAGCCTGGGGATTTATTTGTCCCTGGATTTATTAGTGTGTTCTTCATTCTGATCCTGTTTGTTCTTATTCCTAACGGATGTCTTATTATTGTTATTGCTATTATTTGATTTGACTTATTATTATTAATTATTAATACATATTACTTTACAGAGAATATTTCACATTCACATCAGTCCCTGCCTTATTGAAGCTACATATTTAGGTTCTAACACTTTAATTTGTTAATTATAACAATAGACCTAATTTAGCTCAGCGGAAAACATGTTAGAACCATGTGAGAAAATAGTGAAATGATGTTACACATTCATATATTTACATCCAAAGCTGAGCAAAGCTTGCCAAATTTTGATACATCTGGTGAAAAAAAAGATACCTTCATTATCCAAACAATACCATATTCTCATAATAAAATTACAGATTTTTTTATTCATGAATTCCAAACCACAACTCTTGTAATAATTAAACATTTAATGAACAATTATTAAAGTAATTTATGTGTAGTAAGTATATGGATAGCCATCTTCTCACAGTATTCTGCTTTACAGTACATTAATTGCATACACTAAGTTTGTTTCAAAGTGGCATTGCTACAGAGTGTTAAAATAAAGCTTGAGGCTTGGTAAGAATAGCTGTTTCTATAATAATTTATTGCAGAAAATGTATTTGCAAATGCAAAATAGTAATGGTAATAGAAGTTTATATATTTAGACATGCTATTCACTTGGGTTCCATTCGCTGTTACGAGTGTCACATTTTTTACATACAGACAGCCGACAACTATTACCGAGTGGACAGGTCAGTGGACATAGGCTATGGGGAGGGGATGTAATGTAGAAGGGGAGGTTAGGATTAGTCTATGGAGAGGGGATTAAGCATAGAAGGGGAGTCTCAGGGTTAGGCTGTGGGTGAAGCCGCATTGAGGGCCATGTGGGCCTGGGGCCCACACTATATAATATGCTTTGGAGGAGGATGCAGTGGGAGGCCTGGAGATCTGCAGTGTGGGGCCTATTTTCAGATGGAGGCCTGGGGCTGAAGTCCCAATAGCCCCATTGTTAATCTGACCCTGACAGGGAATGTTTCTCCAGAAAGATTCCAACCTCATCCTCCTTCCTTTCATTCCCCCCTTCCTCACCAACCAGCATAGCTCTAGGGAAAAGCAGAAAAGCAGAATCGAGGACCATCGTATATCCCGGTTAAACAGGGATTTACCACAATATTTATAATGTTCTGCTCACCTATTCTGCTTCTTGTAAGGTTTTCTTAATAAAGGTTTCTTTCCTTCTCAAATTATGGACTCAATGTATATCTTCCAATTGATCACTATTTATTTCATAATTCTTAAAAACATACATAAAAACATCAGATGGGATGGCGGTCTGTTCAAGATGTTATAGCAGTAGCACAAAGGGACCAAAAAACTCCTGGATGACATAGGGCCCTATGTACTGCTGGTGTTATTACACAAAGATATGTAACAGGGTAGAAACGCCAGATAGGGTCCACAAAATGAGGGATGATCTAGGTAGACTGGCGGAATGGTCAAGAGTGTGGCAACTGCAGTTTAATGCCAAAAAGTGCAAAATCGTGCACTGGGGGCACAAAAACCCAAAAGCTCAATATATCATTAATGGCATTACATTAGAATCTACTGAGGAGTAAAGAGATCTAGGAGTAATTAATTCATGTGACTTAAAGGTAGCCAAGCAATGTAACAAAGCAATGAGAAAGGCAAGTCAGATGCTTGGTTGCATTGGGAGAGGAATTAGTAGCAGAAAGAGAGAGGTAGTAATGCAGGGTTGCCGACTTTTTAGATCTTCCCTCCGGGAGAACCCGGAACCATGGATTTCTTCAAGGGGACTGGGCTTAATGACACTATTTATGCAAATTGCGTCATTAAACCCCACCCCTTGTCAATCACTACCGTAATCTCCAGCGTTTCAGGGGATGGACAGGGCTTGATGATATCATCAAGCCCCGCACATTCCTAGTAACGCTAGGGATTACAGTAATAATTAATGGCTAATAATTAATGGCTGGTGGGGCTTGCGGGAGCTTTGCCAGCTCTCCCGGGAGACCTGCCCAAATTTCGGGAGTCTCCGGGACAACTGGGCAGACTGGATGGGCCATGTGGCTCTTATCTGCCGTCACTTTCTATGTTTCTTTGCTTCTATTTGCACTTTGTTTTTGTTGAAGCTGCATCTTTAATTCCTTCTCTCGCAATGATATAACTCCTGTGACACTGACAAGCCAACCCTGAGGTAATAACCAGGTAGGTGCCAGTCATACATGACCCTATACTATCCATCATGGTGTGACAAAGATGATTGATGGATTTATTACAGTAATCATTGATAACTTATAGCTAAGACCTCATCTCACCTCTCTTGATTTTCTATGTAACTTTGGCAGCATTTTAGGTCCTATAATTTCCCATGTACTTTATCTTGTGCTGTCATTATTCTGTATAGATTATTTCGTCTTCTCTTACTGGGTCTCTGTAATTGTTCAGTTTAGAAAAATATTTTATTAAGTTTTTGATTCACTTTAGTAATTATATCATTATTACTGTTATTATTCTATCTATCTATCTATCTATCTATCTATCTATCTGATGATTATTGTGTGCCCAAATTGTAGCTCTCCAGGTGTTGTGAAACTACGAGTCCCAGCATGCTTTAACTGCTAGGCATCGCTGATACCTGACAAAGCATGCTGGGATTTGTAGTTTCCAAACACCTGGATTGCTACAGGTTGGCCAAAGTTGTCCTACGCTGAGTGGTAAAGAGCTGACTATCGTGGCTATCTGAAGCCCATTGGTGTGAGGGGAGTGGTTATCAGAGTGATTGCACACATACTGCGTGGACGTAGTGTATCCGCGATTATGGATCCATATGCATCCATTGCTCAGGGATCTGATCCCATTAATAGGAATCTCTCTGTGAGGTCCCAGAACCGTGGTTTCCTTTGGTCACTACCATAATGGGGAAAGCATCAACTTTACTGCAGATCTTCCCAAGTAATCTCATAGTGTTTACTCTCAGCTTAGCTTTACTATAGCACAGTGGTACACAAAGTGATGAATGGTCAATCAATATATAGGCCAACCCAGAGGTGCTTGCAAGGCAGGCGTAATGTACATATGTGTATGTGTATGTGTATGTGTGTATATAGATAGATAGATAGATAGATAGATAGATAGATAGATAGATAGATAGATAGATATACGGTATTTACACATTTGATGTGCACATTATTTATAGTTAGGATTACCTGGATGTGGTTCTTGCCACAGATTACTTTGCGGCAGTGAGGTGCCAGCTGCTGTCAGTTTTGGTCAGTCTACCATCAGAAAGGATGGCTTCTGCGACTGCACTGTTTTCGAACAGCGGAACAGCGACAGGTACGTTTTCTTAATCCTAACCAACCCCTTCCTCCAACCTAACCTTAAGCCCCCCTTAACCCTAACCTTAACTTTCCTCTCTCCGCAGCCTAACCCTAACTTTCCACTAACTCTAACCAGCCTAACCCTCCCCTAACTCTAACCCTTTCCTCTCTGGAGCCTAATCCTTCCTGTCCTGCAGGGTAACCATAACCAGAACGGATACCTTGTGGAAATGGGACATTTGACGCAGTACACTTGCAGGGATATGGATATACATTTTTAAAATGTATTCGGGAAAGGTGCAGCTAAACTAAGCTTTTGACTGCTTCATTCTCAAAAACTGGATCTGTTTACTGACCACTGCATCCCGGGCTACCTTTAGCAGAAATGCTTTGAAAGAAGCAGATGGGTTATCATACCTTTACAAACTCCTTTATCAATGGAGATTACCACTGCTTTGCCAGCACCCATGGCTTCATTTCAGCTGCGCTATTCTTGAATGCATTTTAAAAATGAAAATCTACATTCCCGAATGGGTACCATGGGCCATATCCAGACCTACGGGTGCCTTATGGGCACCCGAGGTCATTACGGCTGGCATCGTAATGGGAAGTGCACGCCTCCTGCACTCCCCGCTAAAGGTAGTACAATCCGGACACTTACCTTACGTGTCCAGATTCCTTCCTTAACATTTACGACTTTCGTGATGGGGCTTCCCCCGTTCCGAGCCCTAATTTAAATGCCTACATACGGCAAACGTAAAAAAGGGGGACAGCCCCATTTACATAACATCCGACGTACGTTACATACGCCGGGCACTACTCCAACATAAGAAGGTTGTGCGCATGCCCAGGATCTGGGCCCATGTCGAAATGGCCCATTTTTGACAAGGTACTCGTTCTAGCTAGGGTTAGGCTGCGGAACATGAAGGGTTAGGCAAGGCCGCCATCAGGGGTGGACAGCCGGAACTACTGTCCCGGGCCCGCAGCTGATGGGGGGGGGGGCCCGCCATCATTACAGGGACAGTGTGCAGTGAAGAATTTCCCTGCGCACCAGCTAGATGGTAACGCAGGTCTGCAGGGCCCGCCCACGTGACATCACCGATGACATCATGTAGGGGGCAGGGCCCCACTGGTGTGTCCCGGTCCCCACAAATTCTAAAGGCGGCCCTGGGGTTAGGGTTTGCAGAGGGTTAGGGGATAAGGTTGTGGAAATTGAATGAGCCATCAGAAGCATATCTGAGGCCAACACAGCTGTCCGGGGGCTGTTAGAAAACAGAAGCTATACTGGAGGCAGAAGGGGTGAGTTGGCTCTCAGTTAAAAAAAAACAAAACAAGAAAAATAAATAAAAAAACATTTGTTAGCTGTAATAAAATGTAATTTTCCTGCATGCAAATAAAAGTTATATTCAATTTCACATTGCTAGACGGTTTGCCAGGTGCAGATTTGCTTCCTTGTTTTTGCTACCTCTCATCCAGACCCTTAGGGGGTTATTCAGTTGTATTCAGTATGTGCAATGTGCAGCGATTCCCATCTATGACAGCAGTTTGATGGCGTGAAAACATCGAGCTACCTCTGCTTAGCAGCTGTGCACTCTATGTACCTCAAGTAAATGCCTGTGAGTGTTTTTAGGACAAGCAGCTATTTAGTTATTATCATAATAATAAGCTCTTTGCAGCAACCTTATTCATACATTAGATAAACTTTCCACCAACCATAAAAACAATGGACAACCCACAGTCTGAAAATAAGAAGAAAGCTGCTGGAACTTTATACCTTTAAATCAATTCCTCATTATTGGAAAAAGCTTGCAGTGCACTTTATCCCATCATACACGGTATGGAAAATAAAAACCCTCTAAGGGGTGCGCATACATATAGCCCCCCAAAATAGGTGGCATTACCTTCGCTCCGCAAATAACGCCAGTGTGAAGCTAATTGAATCGGGCCCCTGCGGTGAAACATGTGAAATTACATGTGAGGGATACCCATTTGTGGAATCTCAAATAGTAATAATCTGAATAACATATATATACATTTAAACGGTAATGACGTATATACATTTATACATTAAAAGGAGAGTGAGGTGACATAAGCTCCCTATCATATATCTCCTTACTTCGAAGGGAACCAAAAATAATGACGTAAAGTATATTGAAATAATATGTGATAGATGTGTGGATGGGTGAATAGTGCATGGGGGAAAAAATTATTATAATAATAAGTGATTTAATGTTGAATAAGGGACCTGATAATCCCTTAGTGAACTAAATACTTGGCCTTACTACCTCCTTCCCGTCTTCTAAAGGTCTCCAGCCGAGTTGCAGGACGCGCATTCCATCGCATCATCACCCGTCGTCTCCTCGTGCCAGCTGGTGGTTCGGAGCTGTTCCCCGTGGTATGGACGTCCCCACGGGTATCTGATCCTAGCCTAACCAGAGACTCTTCGATTACCGGGGTAGGGGAGTTCCGATTGTTACCCTGTACCCATTTTTTATTCTTATATGTGTAGTGTAATTTACCAAGTAAAGCTCAGATTTTAATACAGTTTTTGTTTGATTTTTTACTTGGATACACATGCTCTGAATTTATCAGAGAGGATTCTCTGCCATTTTATTCCTAGATCATTCTTATTGGACACTCATATGGTTTTAAAAATATTTTGGAATATTTTAATACATTTTAAGATATTTATAATCCATCTATTAATTAGACTGTTTGTATTATCCATATTTATATCGTTCTAATTCAATTCTATTTTATCCATTGTCTTGTTCCTTGTTTTGTTCTGCTTCTCCTCCGACTCACTGGGGGAGACCTCAACTGGATAAGAACTTTTACAACAGGAACTATTAAAGACCACCCCTAGACTGAATGGACATATATCCCTGTGTGCCGTCACTAGGTTAGACTGGTCTTTTTTATGGTATGTTATACATAGATGTTACATTACCATTTTATTATTACTGTTATATCACTATTTCATGATCATTGCTTTTAAACTTGATTCCAGCGCTTCTCTCATCACATTTGTAAATCTTTTATCTCATACTCCGCTGGGGTGTAGGACCCCTTGGTGATTAGAGCTGCCTCAGGAATTATTGCAGCGCTTTTAAAGTGGTATTCATTTTATTCTATTTTAGCCAATAACAGCTGTTTGGTCTTTTAATCAGGACAGGAGGGTCAGTAAATGACACAGACACAACAGACTTCTGTCTCAATGGCTTCTAACTCTTTAAGCGCGCCCACTTTCCCTCATCTCAATGCCTCCCCCCGCCCATTTCTATGCCAATCCTTAGGTCCGTATATTTCCGCAGCACTTAGGGTTGCATTATTCCCTGCGCGATTCACAAGTCCGTCCCTTAGCCATTTCCGACCTTAACTTCAACGTAGATAGCATATTATTATTACTACGCATGCGCAGTTGATGCAAATTCGTTCCGATCCTAAAAATACGCACGGAACTTTCGTTAAAACCGGATCTCTGAATATGGCCCAATAATATTATAGAACAGCAGTTCTCAACCTCTTTGGGGGAGTACAAGTTACCCACTATGGAATTCTGACAAGTACCTCTTTGCATATCATTAGACACATTCCCACTACCCACATATATTTTTTTAAGGGTTTCTACTGTCATTTACATATTTTATGCAGTGATTTTAAGGTATATTTAGTAAATTTGCCATTTAGCCCACATGATTTTTTATTAACTGTGTCCTTGGCCATTTGATATCATTCTTTCTTACAACCTTTCCCAGATACCCTGAGTACCACCTGAAAGTGGTCCAAGCACCACCAGTGGTACTCGTACCATCGGTTGAGAACCCCTGATATAGAATATTACTTACAAACTATAGTTACATTGGATCTGATTCACAGTTAAGAAAATGCGGCTTTTTAGGTGCGTATATTTAAGAAGGGATATACTGCACAGCGTAGTAACCTAATTTACGCAAGTTACATAGGACTTAAGAAAGGGACTGCTCTGAATCACCATTGTGAACCTATTTCCTCAAGGTTCGTAATGACTTAAGAATAAAGGGGTGTGCTGGGAAAACTTAAGAACAAGATTGGGTGTAGGGAGTAATTTAAATGAGGAAATCTGGGCAAAAATGTTCTTAATTAGTCGCTCTACACACACAACTATGAACCTAAGGTAGCCCTATAGCAATTGTAAATCGGTTAAAAAAGAATTTTATTATTATCATTATTACCTCTGAGGCAATAATTACATTACACAATAGCATTAATCTTCTATGACTATAGTTGCTAGCAATTCATGGATTCTGGTCATTAGGTATCTCACTGATCTAAAAAATTAAATTAAATAAATACTTGTATAGAGACCATCTAGAGCATGTTTAAAATTGTCCTTTTTTGCCCAAGGCTCCAGGTGTCTGCATGTCAAAAAATGAACTAAAACTCACAGAGTCTTTTGGAATCTCCCAAAAGCAGAATCATATTTTCTTCCTTACTTTTTTTGGGTTCAAGAGCATTGGGGTGGTATTTACACAACATGGGCAGGATCCAGACCCCTAAACGTTAGGCTACTTGTGAAAGCCTCTTGTATAATTAAGCATAACTTTTACATCTGTGCATGTGTGCGCCAGATGTTCTCTGTTGCCGGTTCCATGAGGTTACATCTATAAAGTGAAGCAATAGGAGTATACGATCGTTATACTTACCGGTACCCGTCAAAAAATATTCTAAAATGGTAGTGTTTCGAAATGAGCTTTTGGCTGTCTCTACTCCTAAAACAGCCATTTTTGCCCACAGACTGACAATGCAGACAGTTGCGGAGATACCAAACCCATCCCTGCATGATGACAGGCAGTGAAGTCTTTCGGCCTGCTGCAGCCAAATTGGGGGCAGTAGAATGAAAAAATACTTACTGAGCCAGTACTTTGTGATCTTTAGGGGCTGGTGGGGGCAAGGGTGCCGGTCTATATTAAACCATGGTTGCCGACTTGTGTCAGCTTCCCTCCGGGAGATCCCGGAGAGAAGCTTGCTACGCATGCGAGGGGCGGGGCTTAATGACGCGGTTTATGCAAATCGCGTCATTAGGCTCC
>WWET01000072.1:189262-201913 GCA_011038615.1 Limnodynastes dumerilii | reverse complement strand
TTTAGGTGTGGGGGGGGGGGGGGGGATGTTGGACTTTCAGTAAATCGGTGTACGGCGGTTTGTTTGATGTGGGAAGTAGTCTGTTTTTCTATAATAATTCTGATCCTTTTATCTTTACAGTTTCACTTGGATGGATGGGAAGCTTAATAGCAGTAATATGCTTGTATTAAGTGGGCAAGTGGTGGAGAAATTTGATCTGCAGTTTAGGATTCTCTATGCCCAGTCCAAACCCATAAGTTCAAAGCTTCTTTCTAGCATACGAATCCGTAGTCTAGCGGCAGCCAAGTTGGCGAGTACTTCACTGCTGCAGAAAAAGCCATTACTGAGCAACTTATTGCAGCTGGATATGGCAAAGATGTCTAGCACCCCAAAGAGAATGGCTAAAGACCCCCAAAAGCTCCTGGACAAAGACTTTGTCATTGGTACTAATGTAAGGGCTTCAGAAGATGATTGGCTGTGTGATGTGGTATCAGGCCACAAGGAGACTGTGTGTATGGCCACACAGACTGAGCCATGGGATGCCAAGCAGAATGTGAAGGGTGTAGATGCCGGCACCCAAACTATTGTCCGTACCTCAACTGCTAATACTCAAACCTCTGTGCCAGCAAGGGCAGCTGGAACCCAAACTGTGATGTTCTCGCGATCCACTACAACCCAAACCATGTCTGTAGCAGAGACTTCGACAGGGCTTGGCCAAAGTACATCGGTGTCTACTGGGACAAAGTTGTCCACCTCTTCCACGTCCTCCTCGTCTTCCTCATCCTCCTCTTTTTCTACTACCAGCTCGGGCTCCAATACCTCCATCCGCTCTACTGACATGACCAGCACTGGACTGCGCAATATAGAAAATCCCATGCAAGATTGTTTGCAGAAACTTACCAAGGACCGTCAGTATCACTACACTACCATCCGCTCAAAGCTGGACCATATGGTTTCTATCCTCTCCAGGAAAAACCGGATGGCCAACTCTTACTTCAGCTGTGAGCCTCTTGGCTATGGCTTGCAGCGAAGAGATGTAATGCACAGAAGCCTCCTTAATCTTCGCGATGGTGTTCGCTTTGCCCCTAATATGTAAAAAAAAGGACCAACTTTGTTTTTTAAAGTCTATGTTGTGTCATAGTTGGTGGAGGCAGAGAAGTTGACTCCTTATGAACAATGATAATATCATTTTCTGGGAATATTATTTCCTGTAAATGCTACAAAAAATGTTATTCTAGCACTTTAGATTTTATTACAAGTAAATTTGTTACTGGTTACAATATACTAAATCTGATTCATTATCCTATTAATACCAGTAGATTTAAACACTATTTTGTAACTGTGCCTTTCCCCTTTTAATAAATCCTTAACAGTATTTTTTTACTGAAGACAACTACAGCCCAAGGCAGCTTGAACGCCTCGTGATAACACGTTAAATCTGTGCTATGTATTGAAACATAGAGATGTTTACAGCTTTCTGCCTGCGGCAACGGATGGTCGACGCTTGGCCTTAAACCAATGCGGGAGGAGGGATGTGGAGACCATCTACAATGAGATACTTGGAATCTGCTGAGGAAGAATGTGGAACAGGTCCCAACTCCTACCGGTTACTGAATGCAGCTGTAGACCAAGGCTGTATTTTGTTGCAAGACTGCTGGACCGTTTAACACTTTATGAAACTGCTTCATACCTGCCCTCTGTGCTTGTGGTTTTTGTTAGTTTGTTTTATTGGGTGTGTTTTGTATGTACTTTAATGTGCGCTGCTAATTTAATGTGTCCACTACTGCAGAATGCAATGTGATGGTGTTTCTATAAGATAAGCAATGTGTTCCTATAATTAGATGCTTCCCAAGGAAGTCTTTATCTAAGATGTAAGATTGTAAGTATATAACCGAGTAATACAGATAGGAGTCGGGTAAACAGCAGGATTTTAATAAAAAAAAATATCCTATCAAATTTTCTTTTAAGAATCTTTCTGTCCCTACAATAATGGTAAACTTTAGCACTGGTTAAGCATTTCCTACAACGAAGCCATGAGGTACAGATCGCTTTCTGTACATATTGAGGTTTGAAAGGCCACACGGAAGAGGGGACTGAACTCCCCTGTCGCTTCCTTCTCTTGTGTGGACTTGAGGGCGTATAAGCCGCTATAAGGCAGCCTTATGACTGACGTGCAGATTAGTGGTCCTTGCGTCCGCTTATCCATGCGTAAGTTTTAAACCAATCCCACGCTGTAAAATTCAAATCTTACCCCGCCCACATTGACTGCATGCTTTAGGCGGGTGGAGGGAAAGACCTGCCCTGCTCTTTTATAGTCTGTGCGGAACGTTTGGAGCACTAGTTCGCCCTTTTTTTTTTGGAGACCCTGGACTTGGCCTTGAAAGACCAATTGAATTTATTTTTATATAAACCTTTCTGCTCCTAAATAACTGCTCTTTAGTTTTTAATGTACAAAGCAGAATGGTGATAAGTCTTGATAAAAATAGGTAAGAAATAAAAATAATACCTGTAAACCAGGGTTTTTATTTTTAAACCAATCGCACTCACTTATACATTGTATTTCTTATTTGAAACGAGCAATAATTGACACAATGCATTCTATTTAAAAAAAACACAAAAACGTTCCCTTAATATAAACATGTTGTGGTTGTATATTGTTACTATACGGTGCTGGGGTTATGTTTTTTTGTTTTTTTTTTCCCTTTTATATTCTTGTCTGTGTTTCTCCTTGACATGAGTGCAGTAAAATATTATGCATTGTTGGTGATGGTACTAATGCAGTACTGGGTTTTGTGCTGCGAGGACTGAATTGTTGAACCTTTTTGCTGTACAATATATTAATGTGGGTGGAAAGTGACTGATGAAAAAGTAGGTGGAGGCTGCACCTATCTATTTGTACTAGTATATAAAATAAAAAACAAATAGTCCATCTAAACTTTGTTTCTTACAGAGGTGTTTTTCATTGTAATTCTTGTTTCATATGACTTCGACATTCTGGACCTTTATATTCTTTAATTCTGGGATTTATTCTAGTCTTGTGTTTGTACTGCTGTTGTCCTTATCACACGGTATACTGGTAACCCTGCTCCTGCCCTATTCCCTTCTCTAGGCATTATTAATATTCCCAGTCTATCTTATTCTAACCGGTATAAGTGACGCCATTGCCTACTGGGAATGATTACTGTAAGTAGCATGACATGTTTCCAATACCTATTATGGAGATGTTATTACAAGCGCCCGTTGGTGAGGTTGTAGTATGGAAGTAACCCTTTCTGCCCTGGTGGCTGATCTCAGCAAATATGTTCACTAAGTTTATACTGGTATATTATTAAGAGTTTGCACAAGCAAAGTATTTCTCTATCCAATCAATTTAAACTACACCCCGTGGACCTGCAGGTGCAGCAGAAGCTGACAGTAGCAACTCTGGATAGAGGGAGCTGCTGTCTCTTAGAACGGCTTATTTCTGACATTGACATACAGCTGTATCCATATCAGAAATAGTTGAAATAATACCTTTTCCCAATAGGAAATTAATTTTCTTTATTTTAAATGGCCTTATTTTGCGAATTACCTGTTCCCAGTAGCGGGTGGGTTAGGGTCAGACTACTGAAAGAGGAGGGTTAGGGTAAGGGGATGGTTAACATTGGAATTCTGCGATCCTCGGTGCTGTCACGATGCATTCTTCAGCCACTCTACCCTCTGGCTAGATAGTACAACTACTGAGCACTATTGAAACTATAGGGAAACAGATGTGTATAGGGAAATTACATCATTTTATTTATAGCATAAACCATGTACTTGGCACTCAGTGTCTTCATAAAAGGATCAGACTAAAGGATCAAATATGTTCCAACGTTTCAGAAGTTTATTCTTTCATCAGGGATCATTCGTGTACACAAAGTGAACTGAATTTATAACACTCACTGAGTAGATTAGCCACGTGTTTTCATCCCACTGGCGGGGCATCCCCATCGACTCCAAAGCAGCTTCAGCTCGGAGGCGTCCCGCTGTAGCCATGGAAACAGCAGGAAACACCTGAGCAAAATGAGAGGGAATGAGAGAAAGTGCTGCTATTCAATGTTTTCAAACATGTTCTATCTAGCCTTTAATCAATTAGAAGTGTGTACAGATGTGTTGTAACTAAATAAAGCTTTTAAGTAATTAAAACTCTCATCTATCTTACCCCAGCCAGGAGGTAGCGCAGGGAAACATGGCTGAAGTTTCGCTAAATTGCCCTTTTTCTCTTTTTGATATAGTGGAACGCTGTGTCCTTAAGGGTAAAATAAATTGTATACCAAATTGAGGGGTAATAGGGTCTAGGGTCAGTATAGTTTTGAATAAACAAATTAGCAGACTAGATGGGCCATGTGGCTCTTATCTGCCGTCACTTTCTATGTTTCTATGAGTGCAAAGCGCTGTTTAAAGTTGTCAGCCTCTAACAGCTTCTATCGAACATCAGTCCCGTCCAGCTGCACCCCTGGTTCCGCCTAATCTTGTCCGTCCACACTTGGGCCCTCCTTGCTACGGGGCCCAAGTTTGTCCACTTCCGCCTCTGATGCTGTCAGATGCAAGACACATTGAACATTTGGTTGCTTTTCTTAAGTTTATTTGAATAGATTCACCTAGATGTTTAGCATACTTTAGGAGATAACATTTGTCTCAGTCAGTCCTACTAGCTGACACACTATTCCTTAGTTAAACAAAACTAGAAAATATGTGAAGTTCATTTATGTATAGTTGACAGCTTGTTACCTTCATTTATTAAGGAACAATTTATTTCCCCATCCTCATCGCCTTATTGTTGGGGCCAGGCTAGGGGTTGTAGATAACTGCTGCAACTTTTTGGCAGTTTTGAATTTTAAGAGAGGTAATGGGGGATAGATCACATAGCTGCAATAATGCTATTCATGTGACACCCGCTAGATCTCAAACAAATCTAACTTGGCCTTAATGCTCCTCTGATGCATAAGAAATTACTACACCATCATATCCATTTTACAGATGTTGTCCTGTTGCCAAAGTTGTAGCATGGATAAATGGCACCTGGGGCCTCATTTACTAAGGGCAATTTGTCTAAATTTGCCGGAGACTGCATTACCAGACCAGCGATTTTGAAATTGCTGGATTTACTAATGCAAAATCTCCACAAACTTGTGAGAGATGAGTGGAGATTTAAATCTCCAGTGTTTAAATCGCTCTGAGTGACATACACTGGATTTACTTTACTAAGGGGAGATTTAGTAAATTTAGTAAAATTTCCAGAGATTTGCTGTCAACTCTCCCGAGTTAATTCTCATGGGGTTGAGTGTCTATTTCATAGAAACAAACAAACAAACACATGTATTCAGGTGGATCAAAGAAGCCACCTGAAAAAAAACCTTAAACTGGTCAGACAGAGATTTGCACTATATAAAAAGTAACATTTATTTCATAACCATTAAAAGGAAAAGTATCGTTTTCCCCAAATATTTAAAAAGTAATTACACATAGAAACAAACTTGCCTACCAACAAAAAAAATCACCGTATTGCATTGTGGCCACATATACTGTGCAAATTAGAGAAAGAACTCACCCTAAGAAACAACTAGCAGCCTCACGGCTGCGCTTCACACTGCCGTGCGGTAACTGACCCTTCCTACACTACGGAGGGAGCCGGAGTCACACTGCACTTGGTATCGGTTGGAACGAAGGCAAGAGACCAGGAACGGGGAAATCACGCAGTTGGAATCTCCACGTGCAGTCATCACCCGACGCGCGTTTCGCCTGTCGCGGTCGGCTTTGTCGAGGGTAAAGGTAGAAGGCAGGAGGAGCTTTTTATTCTTAAGAGAGCCAATCAGGTTTCCATCATGAGCAGCAACACACCTGTCTTTCAGTAATTACATACGAAAGAAAAACGCAATGAATACACAAATAAACAACGGTAAAATCAATAAAAACAGACCACTGTATTATTCCTTTAGAATTATATGGCAGAAAAGATGGTTTTTTACAAGGTTTAGAGTTTGAAAACGAATCAAAGTTAAGAAAAGCATGTGGATACAGAGCATGTCAGAAGGATACTAAGTAACAAGATGAAAAACATATTTAGGGATATGTGATAGAGACTATATAGCCTACCAATTTTGCACTCTCCAATTTAAAGGGGAACACACCTTCACTTTTATTCTTCTTTCCCATATAACTGACATAATATAAACAAAAACAGCAGTGGTTAGAATCCAAAGAATTTTTAACAGGAAAAAAAGCATAATACGACCTTACACAATGGGGGGGGGCTACCCCAAAGGTAAAACATATATGCTTAAACCTCATAATATAAAGGTTATAATCCCCACACCTCCAGTACTAACCAGTCCCATTAAATATTATCAAAGAAAAGGGGTGAAAGTAATATTCTCATTTAAACCATTAGGGGCTACTGAATTTAAATAAAAAATCCATTTCGCTTCTCTCTGCAAAAGAAGCTGATCGATGTCTCCACCTCTAATAGATTCTTTCAACTTTTCTACCAGAAATGCCTTCAATTTTTTAGGATTTGATCCATGCACCTGATGGAAATGTCGTGCTACCGGAGTTAATATTTTACATTTTTGTTTATCCATAGGAGCATTTTTTATAGATCTTATATGCTCCATCAATCTCTGTCTGAACGGTCTAATTGTCTTACCGACATAAAACAAATTACACTCGCATACTGAAACATAGACCACGAGTCTTGAATGGCAATTCATAAAATTGGTAAACTTGTGGGTCCTATCGAAACGATCCGTAATTTCAGAGGTTTTTACCATATATGTGCATGTGGTACAAGTACCACATGCAAAAGATCCCGCGTATTTATCTGGTTTAGAAGGTCTGGATGCATAAAAGCTTTTCACAAGCCTATCTTTTATATTTGAAGACCTACGCCAACACATAGGGAGATGTTTATCAAAAATCTTTTGAAAGGCAGGTTCGGATTTAAGGATTGGCAAATGCTTATTCAGTATGCTATGAATCATTTTAGCTTGGTAGCAAAAATCGGTGATGAATCTTACCTTAGATTCATTATCTCTCATTTTTCGCTTAGGGTAGATTAGGTGTTCTCTGTCACTTTTTAAAGCTAAATGATAAGCAGAAATTAGATTTTTTTGGGAGTAACCCCTAGCCATCAGTCTGGATTCAAGGTCTTTAGCTCTAGTTTTAAACTTCGTTAGTGAAGAGCAATTGCGGCGTAGCCGCAAGTATTCGCCTTTTGGAATGTTAGTTTTGATGTTGATATGATGTGAACTTTGAAAATGAAGAATACCATTTGTGGCGGTTGCTTTCCTGAATAAATCAGTACTCAGACATCTGAACTCATCAATGCCAATTGTAATATCCAAAAAGTCGACTGAAGTCTGACTTTTGGTCATTGTCAATCTCAGATTAAAATCATTAGCATTAAAGGTGTTTATAAAGGTATCCAGTAATTCTGGGTCACCCTGCCAAAGGAGCATGATGTCGTTGATGTAGCGGAGCCACATAGGTATATGGGATGTATACACCTCATGGGACTCCGCAAAGATGACATCCTGCTCCCACCATCCAAGGTACAGATTTGCGTAGGTGGGGGCACACGGGGTCCCCATCGCTGTGCCCCTCAGCTGCAAGTAGAAATTGCCATCAAATAGGAAATAATTCCTCTTAAGTACAAATTTTAACAAATCCAAGATAAATTCATTAGGTGGGCTATCCACACCAGTCTTCAGGAATTGAGTAATAGCTCTCATACCTATTGGATGTTGAATACTGGTGTAGAGAGATTCTACGTCCAAACAAACTAGCCAGGTTTCCATGGGTACATATACCCCATGAATTCTTGCTAAAAGATCTTGGGTGTCCCTTATGTAAGATGGAAGGGACATCACAAATGAGCGTAATTGGTTGTCAATATACTTACTGGCTTTTTCCGTTAAGGATGAATTACCCGATACAATGGGGCGACCGGGAGGAAGCTCCATATTCTTATGTACCTTTGGCAATAAGTAAAAGGTAGGTACCCTAGGATGTTCAACACTCAAAAATTTGTAGGTGGTATTTATAATCACACCATCAAGTTTCGCTCTCAAAATCTTATCGCAATAAGTTTTAAGAAAATCACTCGTGCGGTCCCCCAGGAGTTTCCTATAACAGTCAGGGTTATTAAGCTGTCTTTTGGCCTCATCTGTGTATAAGGAGGAAGGCCACAACACCACATTACCCCCCTTATCGGAGGGTTTAACAACAGTATCCTCCCAAGAGGCAATCTCTTTTAAGGCATCAATCTCATCCTTTGACAAGTTATGCTTAATTTTATCCTTATTAGTGACCAGAGTATTAAAATCCTGTGAAACCAATCTTTTGAAAACCAATAACACTGGGTACTTGTCCAAGTCTGGGAAAAACTTTGATTTTGGTTTAAGTGTTGGAATATTACCCAAGGACTCATTATCAGCAGATAATTCCTCCAATATAGTTAGTATTTCCTGATCCTGCACATCTAGACCAGGTGGGACAGTATCTACTGTTCTTTCATTTAGGACTAAATTATCTGCTTCACTACCCTTTTCATATATCAAATGCAATGCAAGCTTCCGTAGAAAAAGATGTAAATCCTTTTCTAACATAAATCGATTACAAGACATAGTGGGCGCAAAGGATAAGCCCATCCCTAAAACTTTTAAGTGGGTGTCTGTTAATATATGATCAGTCAAATTAATAACTTGTAAGGATTCCAACTTACTATTTAAAACCTCCGGCGATATCTTTGTCGCCGTCTGTTTTGACCTCCGAACGAGCCTCTTCCTGGCTTTACCACCCCTCCTGATCTTGTAGTCATGGGTATAAACCGTTGCTCTTGGTGATTGCTTAAAAAAGACACCGTTGCTTGTGTGGAAGAAATAGAATTAGAAGATGACTTGGGGCTCATACCCTCTCCATCCGTGGACTCCAGGTCTGAATTTGATGGAGTTGTAAACTGTTTATTACTCCAAGGGATTGATTGGTTTTGCCACGTGTATATTTGATAACTCGTGAAGTCATTTTTATCCCTAACAAATTTTTCTTTCTTTTTTTGCATGATCTTTTGGTCCATCATCTGAACATCATTTTTATATTTGATGTATAGATTTTGGAAGGGTTCTAAGCCCTCAAATTCTTTTAAGACTTCACTCATTTTTTTAATATCATCATTTATTTGAGATAACTTGACCTCATAATGTTGGATCAGAATCTTTAACAATCCTAAAGAACACGTGGTTAAACAATCTTCCCATTGTTTATGCAGCTCAACATTCATTAAATCAAAGTTAGGGAAAACCTTTGGTCTCAATCCACGGGGTGTTATGCCATTCTGTACATAATTTTTACAAGTTGTCAAATTCCACCATGTTTTGGTCTGTTTCATCAGACCCAATTTTAACTTATTTAAACCTTTAGTCCAATCTTGATTATCAGTAAATGCATCCTTACTGCCATCATTTTTCAAAAAATCTTCAGTGGTCTGTAGCAAAAAACTCTGTCTGTCATTTACCTCCTGACATAGGCTAAAAGAAGCCATAATTGGGCAATAACTGCTTGCAAGAATTACAAATATTTTGCACACAAATACTACAAAGGGGGCTGTGCTGAAAATGTACACACACACAGTGGAAACAGGATGCACCTGAATAAAAAAGGGGGGTATACCACTTAAAAAGCGCCAATATAAATCTGCAGCAATCTCCCTCTACTAGAAAGGGTCCAAACCTTTCAAGAAAATACAATAAGACAACAAGAGTGTAGTGGGAAAAAGCGCTGATTGGTGTAGTACTTTGACTGTTTGGAAAGTTAAATAAATAAATAAATGTTGTTGATGGCAAAACACAAATAATACTAATTGTAAATCACAAATGTATTAATATAGCGGCATATAGGGAACATGCAAAAAGTCACTGGGTAGCTGCCGTTGAAGGTTGATCAGACGGTGTTAAGGATGCACCTGAGCTCAATTTTGCGCTTTATGGCAAAGGCTGTGAATACTTATGTACATGTGATTTCTTAGTTTTTGATTTTTTAGAAATTAGCAAAAATCTCCCCAAATTAATTTTTACTGTTGTCATTATGGGGTATTGTCTGTAGAATTTTATTCCATTTTGGAATCATTTTGTAACACAACAAAATGTGGAAAAAGTGAAGCGCTGTGAATACTTTCCGGATGCACTGTATATAAGGTAGCGGGGATTAAAGCCCTGTTTTGGATGATGCATGTATTGAGGTTAAGCAATGGTCATTCATATGACTGTTTTCTTATACTCAGTCATTGGAACTGCAGAGATGTTTAAAAAGTGGAATTGCTGTATTACAGAAATAAAACATGCTGATATAAGAATATTAGCTTTGGCATGAGCAGCCAAGTTATGAGAAAGTGAGCTTGTCAGCAGCAACTACAACAACAGCTGAACTTGTGTCTAGAGATTTCATGGAACAGTCATTAAGGACTGGATTCACACCTAAGAAGCTCCGGCTTGTCAGGTGCGTATTTTGAAGAATGTACATACTGCGCAAACGCAGTAGTACATTACGCAGTCTACGTACCACTTAGGAATAGTTTAGTAGGAAAGAGGCGTGTTTATGCCACTTAGTTAGAAGTGGGAGTGGGAGGTGGGGGAAGGCACTGTCTGTGTGTAGTTTCCTTAAAAAGGTAACTACTTACGGTAGGATAAGGTAGCCCTATGGCACCAATGAGTTAGGTGCGGATTTGTCTGTACCTAACTCACTCTTCGGTGTCAATCCCGTCCTAAATCTGTAAAATGTATGCGAACAGTGTTCTCATAAGCACAATGGGCCTGATCCAGAACAACGCTTCGAAGCGAATTTACGCGTGGCGGAGACGTAAAATCGCAGTTTACAACGCCGTGCGCATGCGCACCATAGAAAATACGCACATTCATGTGGCGTAATTGTGAACGTATGGTCCATTCACGTATGTGTCACGTAAATACTTACGTGTGGGCGTGCCAAATTTACGTTATTCCAAAATACGTCAGAAATACGTGAAGTAGGTGGGGAGTGGTATTTAAAGTGTACAGTATGGGAGTGATTAGCTGCGTAAATTCGTTCAGCCCATACATACGTGTGCATATGACAGCGGTTACGTGTGAAAAAGTTAAGGTAGGGTTTGGGAAGCGTATCTTGACAAAATACGTCCGTGCAAGGGGTGTGCCGAGGGGAGTGTAGCGAACTTACGTGCACGAAAATACGCTCCACGAATAAACGTACGGCACACGTAGTTCTGGATCTACCCCAATATTGCTATTTTAAATATAAAAAAAAAAATAATGATTCATTTAATTGAATGTTAAAGTCTTAAAATAGTACATGTTACTTAAGGGGCAAAAATGTGTCATCCTGTAGGTTGTGGAGGAATGTGGGGCCCCTCCATAGATGCTTGGACGGTTTTCATACCTGTCCATTTGCCCCGGGGCAGATACAGCCCCTGGAACTTTTTGTTGATCGGTAAAATCACATTATAAGAAAGTTGCTTATGTGGAATTTGACTCATACAACCAAGAGCTATGCCAAAGGAGAAAGCTCCAGATGTGTCCATATATCATGTGCTACAGTAATGTAGTAAATATGTCATAAATGCAAAGCTAGGTGTGTGTGGATCAGAGCAGCAGCATTACCTTGGGTCACCCACCCTGGTATTGATGTTTTCCATCTTCCTCTTCAATAAAACCATTTTTTAACATCTACTCACCACAGCTTCCCTTTCATCTGCCTGACAAGCCTTGTCATGAACATGTTACTGAATACCTTCATTGCAAGCAATGGCATTTTAACGTTTTTTTTTACTGAGTAGATATATTAAACACAGGTTCTAATACAACATCACAAAGGTCAGAAAAATGTAAATGTATGTCATACAACAGCTTTTCAAAGAACGTTTTGCTCCTTGCAAATGGAAAATGACTGCATAAGTCTGAATCCGGGTCATAGTTTTCACCACAAGTTTGGCATAACACCTGCTTATGCCTCCAATTAATGTAAAGTGAAAGTGGTTTGCCAGTATGATGGTCTGCATTGGAGAAAGCTGCGGTGATGCGACTCCTGAAGTCATCTGCCAAAAAATAGGTGTTTTTGCCTAACCCTTCCCTTACCCTTTTCCCAACCCTATCCCTCAATTTCTTCCCGCAGCCTAACCTTCCCCTTCTTCAGTCCTAACCCTAACTGTCCATGCCCTGCATCCTAACCCTAACATTTCCAAGTAAGCAATTCAAAGATATATCCCTGCATGCACAGAATACAATTAACTTGACTTCCCCTGCATACAAGCTGCAACCTGTAACTATTGGGATCGGGGAAACTGATATTTCTACTCAGCTGGCGGCTGTATCATTTTCGAAATAGGGGCAGCAGCAGCGGCAACTGCATGAACTTGATTCATGGAGCTTTGATTTACTGTATATAAAAAAGTTTAACTGTTAATCAACATTGTTTATACACCTATCTATAACAATAATTAAAACACAGCAGTAGTTTTAGCAGTCCCCCCCACACTTTATTCTTATTGGACCTAATTCAGAATTAAGAAGGTGCTTAAAATAAGAGAGCTAAACCATATTGATTGCAGGGGAGTCATATTTCATCTGTTGGAAACAGTATTAGAGTTGAGAGGTGATGTTTCCTATT
>WWET01000072.1:159659-182469 GCA_011038615.1 Limnodynastes dumerilii | reverse complement strand
GGGGGTAGACCCTAGACCCTAGACCCTAGACCTTCTATGGACAGTTGGGGTAACCAACTGGGAAGATGTTCTCTTAGAGCAGATACAGGCAGCCGGTGTCTGTAGGTGCTGTGGAATTACAAGTTCCATTATTCCCTGCCAGCTCTAAGCTGTGCCTTTGCTGTTGAGCATGATGGAACCTGTAGTTTTACAAGACCTGGTCTGTGGTATACAGAAAAATGGTGTAATTTTGTATGTAGTAAATAGAAAATAAAGCTGCTCAGTGTGTTGGTGATATATGTTAGAGCAGCCATTCATTTCTAACTGCTCTTTCTAATGTGCTACATGGTCCCCTCAAGGTGCGGATTTGCTCCTTTCTTCTCTGAATCAGCCCCATAGTATATAAATGTAAAATAAACCACCACATTTTATTACTGTCGTTGATCAACACACTGTAAACTCACATATGATCTCTGACAGCATTGCTTATTTTCTTCCTTTAATTGATGTATGGATCTCATGGACCCTTTCATTTAATTCCATCTAAAATAACATCCGCATTGCTGTGTTCAGGTGGCAGGACGTGTGGCAGAGGAGCGGGGCGCTGTGCTTGGGCATGAAGTTGGCTACTGCATACGCTTTGATGATTGTACTGACCCACAGGCCACACGCATCAAGGTGACTTTAGAATACTCAAATGGTTTTAAACTCCATCTTGTCTAATGGTGGTCATTACCCACTGGCTTAGCCATCCATAAGACTTTTCTCATGATAACTGTTTTATTACATTTATTTTGTGTGTGCGTATATATATGTGTGTGTGTGTGTGTGTGTGTGTGTGTGTGTATATATAATACATATAATATATATGCAAAAAGTGCTAATCAAAAAAAGTGCAAAAACAGAGGATGGTATATCAGGGGAGAAGACCAAAGACATGAACAATAATCAAAGTTCCAAAATAGGTCCCATTCAGTTCAAAATCATCAAAAAGCAGCAGAAATCCATGATATCATACGAAAGAACCTAGGGCACATGGTCTCCAATGTTAGTCCCCCACTCACCATCCACCGACTGCACAAGTATGGCTTCGCTGTTGCTACGTACACCTTGAAAATG
The DNA here is from genome assembly GCA_011038615.1 of Limnodynastes dumerilii. NCBI lineage: Eukaryota > Metazoa > Chordata > Amphibia > Anura > Limnodynastidae > Limnodynastes > Limnodynastes dumerilii. The sequence goes on along the minus strand of WWET01000072.1, from coordinate 181,371 downwards.
GTACTAGATACCGAAACGGCTGTCGGTGGATGGTGAGCGGGGGACTAACAAGAACAGCTTTACCATTACCTGGAGTGCTGTTTCCATGTACTGTGTATGTATGTGTATATGTGTGTGTGTGTGTGTGTGTGTGTATAGATAGAGAGATAGATAGATAGATAGAGACAGACACATTCATTTATACATATATACACATTCATTTATACATATATACACATTCATTCATACATATATACACATTCATTCATACATATATACACATTCATTCATTCATACATACATACATACATACTAGAACTAGCAACCACACCGAAATAGGTTGTGGCAAGCACTCAATTTCAAAATATCAATAGGATTTGGTGCTTCGGCTGATAGACATAGCACAATTTGTAGAAAAGCCAGCACTCGTTCATTTGTTACAAAAAGTATAAAAAAAGTCACAATTTTAACGATTGCAAAATATGCTTAACAATTTTTACTGTTTAAAAAAATATATATATATAGTTATAGCAATGATTCTTGTTGTTTATTTGAATAGTTTCTGACAGATGGAATGCTTGTCCGGGAAATGATGTCTGACCCCTTGCTCACCAGATACAGGTAGGTTTCTAGTCTATTGAGCTGTATTCTATTCACAAGTAAATATAGTTTCATGGTCACATTCCTTTACATGTTTAATACAACAATTGCACAATCACTGGGAACCTTGCGTTTTATTTGGGATTAAAAGCTTTACAAGTTCTAGTTGAAGTTTATGCAGTCGTTATTCCCTATACCTATATGCTCAGTGCTTGAAATATGGGTTAACGCACTAACTACTGTGAGATAAAAGGGTATTAGATGTTAAATAGGACATCCATACAGTATGTAACGCTCTGTAGTCCAGGCTAGGGCGCTTGTGACTCTCCTATATAGTCATAGCTGATAGGTGGAGATAGGTAGCAGAGCATGCTGGGACTTATTTTACAGCATTTGGAGAGCCACATGTTGTCAGGTCTGATGTAGGCCAAGTACTTTTTTTAATTTTTTTTACAGGTCATAGAAATCCACAGTAATCTCTCATCATCTTTTATTTCTAATATGTGAATATTGATTTAGAAGTATAAATAAAAATATTATTTTTCATGAGAAAAGTATAGCTATGGAGAAAATGAATATGGTGGAACAATGACTAAAAGCAGCCGGTGTTGCTCAAACATGCTGCGTGGATGAGTCTGAAACATAGATTTTTGTCAATATATGAGCTGTCTGAGGTCTCTTAATTGACGTTGTGCCATTTACTTTATATCCGCAGTGTCCTGATGTTAGATGAAGCCCACGAACGGACACTGTACACAGACATTGCTATTGGCCTGCTTAAAAAGGTAAGAATGCTTGTGTATCGGGGAGACATGCGCTTCATTTGATTAAACTCTGCATGTGCCATAAAATGAAAGGAGTTGTCTGATTTTGGACACACAGCATTGTTTACTCAGCGTTAATGCCATGGAGATGTTGGGCCGTTAAGGGCCTTTAAGACCACGTATATGCAATCTACGTTGCAAAAAGAAACGTAGATGGCGTTACAAAATTACTGTGCATGCGCAGTAACAAATATCGGAAAACTCTCTCTGCATACGGCCCGTTATATCCTGACTGATAAGTGATATTAACCAATGGTGAACCGTATTTAGCAGATGGGAGAGGCACTACCAAGGTTTTAGCTTGGACTATTAATGGAACGTTCCATTGGACAGGGCAGCTCTGTTCATCATGCTATCATATTCTGTTTATATACCATAGCACGTATAATATCATAAAGTGTCTCTAAACTGTTTATACATACAATTTAAAGCACTCTCTCTATATATTGTATAGTCTATTCTTTTTCTCCATTGTACAGGTGCAAAAGAAAAGAGGAGATCTAAGGCTCATTGTAGCCTCAGCAACACTTGATGCAGAGGTATAGATGTGGAGCCGTTATTGTTCTTGTTTTGCATGAGCGCACACCTGCCCCCCTCTCCCCAGCTGTTTTCCCGTTCAGTGGTTGGTGCGCCACCCTTCAGCAAGTCTTTTACTCTCATCTGTAGGTGCATAGCATGCGTCACAAAACATATAGAGACTAGAGGCCTAAGCATGCATAGCTTGGAGCAGAGAAGGGACAGTGAGATGTTCTAGCAGCTTTCATTAAGGATATTAACCAGGTACGGGAGGTACAGCAAGAGATATATTAGAACACAAGGGCATATGTATAAACTGGGGAGTATAATATAAAGATATACTTAATCTTAAACTGAATTGAGAGTCATATAGGGTCAGTATTATTTAAAATAAAAAAAATGGGCAGACTGGATTGTCCAAGTGGCTCTTATCTGCTGTCACATCCTATGTTCCTATGCTGTTTGCTCAAGCTACCATATTGCAGAAGAGCTGACTTTTAATTTGGGTACACATTGATCGCTGACGATCGTGGCTGGCCTCTTACAAGTGTGTACGATCCAACGATGCTGTAAAATCGAGTGAAACCGCATCACGTCATGTGCTTGGATTTTTGGTGTGCTCCTAATATTTACCATAAATGATGTCACAATTTTGAATGTGCTGTGTTCCAATCTTCAGAGCAATGATCCCCAATTTTTTCCTGCTTAGGGCCACCTTTATGCGCATTCATATTATTCAGCAGAGGGTTATAGGAGATCTTTCTGTAGTGTGTACGGGGGCATCCTGCAGCTGATCGAGACTTCAATCAGGATTGAAATGTTTTAAAGAGTTCTGATCATGTTAAAAAAGCCCAGTATATACCCAGCTTTAATCTCCAAGCAAGCAGATTGGTTGTTTACATGATTTGTCAATATAGGCAGGATATAACTGAAATAATGGACCTTCTGTAGTAGCATTTACCAGTATACATTAATGATGATTTACTTGCCTGTGATTGGAAGTCCTTTCCATAATGGCTGTGTTGTTTTTGTGGTCTTTTAACCAATGACTTTCATCTCACAGAAATTCAAGGTGTTCTTCAATCAGAATGATACGAATGACCCCAGCAGAGACACTTGTGCCATCCTCACAGTGGAGGGAAGGACATTCCCTGTAGACATTTTCTATACACAAAGGTCAGATCTTTTACTAATGACTGATCTGAACCATTTCCTTTACCTGCCTAACTTCTATAATAAGTATGATGGTTTATTCACTTTTTTTTTGTATCACCTTTTACTCTTCCAGCCCTGTTCCAGATTACTTGAAGTCCACTGTTCAGACAGCAATGAAGATTCACCAGAGTGACATGGAGGGGGACATTCTTGCTTTCCTAACTGGACAGGTAAAAACTAATAGCCGATGCTTCTAAAGGACCAATCTCCGGAGCCATCTCCGCAAACGCAGGTCTTTTTCTCCTTTAACAGGAAGAAGTGGAAAGTGTGGTGTCCATGTTGGTGGAGCAGGCTCGTGTTCTCGGTCGGTCGGGTATGAAGAAACACCTTCGTGTGCTCCCCATGTATGCCGGCCTCCCTGCTTCTGAGCAGATGAAGGTGTTTGAACGGATTTCACACAATGTCAGAAAGGTAAAGGTGACACTCTGCGTTTGACTCTAGGCTTGTCTTGCATGTCAGACCTGTGCTTTATATATACGTTTTGTTTTTCCCCCCTACAGGTAGTTGTTGCCACTAACATTGCAGAGACATCCATCACTATAAATGGAATTGCCTTCGTTATAGATTGCGGTTTTGTCAAGTTGCGAGCATATGACCCTAAGCGTGCCGTGGAGTCTCTGGTATTGGTTCCAGTTTCACAAGCCTCAGCCAATCAGAGAGCCGGGCGCAGTGGAAGGAACAGATCAGGACAGTGCTACAGGCTTTATACAGGTGATTAGAGTCTAGCATTCTCTGGTTCCGTATACATATTGGTCAGGTCCTTGTTGCATTAATATCTTGGTGTCTTACTTTTTGAGTTTGTGTTAAAAAGCTGGACATATGCTCAAATATCTAATGTCTTTACAACCACTGGTGGTCTTTTCATGTCTCTTTCTTTGACATGCCTTTGCAGTTATGGTCTTATGTTGGGCAGAAATAATGTCTATTATTATTTATCATTTTTTCCCCCCTCCTCATACCTTCCAGTTCAGTAAATAAATACTTTTTTCACTATTCTACATTCAGAAAGATCTATCATTTAGAGAAAAATATGCCTTTTTTGCAGATGGCTCAAAGATATGTAACAGGGTAGACATACTAGGATGGGTACACAAAATGAGGATCTAGGTAAAGCGGAGGAATGGTCAAGAGTGTGGCAGCTACAGTTTAATGGCAAAAAAATGCAAAATCATGACTTGGTACTCAAAGAAAAAACCCAAAAGCTTAATATAAAACTAACAGTACTACATTAGAGAAATTACTGAGGAGGAAAGGGATCTAGCAGTGATTATTTTATGTAACTTATAGGTAGCCAAGCAATGTAACAAAGCAGTGAGAAATGGTTGCATAGCGAAATGAATAAGTAGCAGAAAGGGAGAAGTAGTAATGCTGCTTTATAGTTCAGTGGTATGGTCTCACGTGGAATATTGTGTGCACTTACATCTTTTTTTGTTTTAGGTGCAGTTGTAGACCTGAGCAATACCATGTAGAACTGCAAGGGGGCAAATTTAAATTGTGACAGTAGAATTAGAATTGAAAGGGGACTTTTCTTAGCTCCACTCTAATTTTGTATTTTCCCTGCATGCATAATAATTGAAATTATTTAGCTCCCATTACTTTGGAAAACGGTTTGGCCGAGCTGCACACTTGCACCTGTTTTGTCCTTATTCCCAAACTCTGAATCAGCCCCCATATTTCCAGATGAATATATATACATTAGAGTATACTGGTTAATGGTAAGAGTGCTGGGTTACCTTCTCTTGTTCCTGTGTGGATTTCTCCATACCTTTCTAGCACCTGATCTAGATTAACTTATAAATTGATTCGTGCAACCTCCATGTGTTTTTTTGTTTGTAAGCTTGTCTTGGACAGCAGATGACATGGGGTGCAGTTTCAGGGTAGCTCTTTTGGAGATTTGGGGAGTCTCCTAGGTGAGTTAGCTCTCTAAAGATAGACTGACACAGTTATTTGGCAAGAGGCCCTTTTTTTAATTGTTTCTCAAATACAATGTAATAGTATAAGTTATGAGAGAAGGTTTATTCTCTGTAAGTAAAGATCATTGTTCTGGTTCTGTCCACAGCCTCATTGTTCCTTCACAAATGCACAGCAATATAATGAAATGCTTATTGTGGGCTGATTAATGACCAATGAAAGATGCTGGGAGAGAGAGTCTATATTTTTCAGCTGTATTGGTCTGAAACTGCCAACAATATCTGATATATTGTTATAAGCGGTTTGACTCTGACAATGTACAGTGCAAGCATGATTTGGGTAGTAAAGTTGCAAAAGGTGCAGTCAAAACGAACATTACATCTGTGCACAGTGTAAATAACAAGGAAAAAAAAAAAAAGAGTACAGTGTGCCATACCAATATAAATATTATAGAGAGAGATATAGATAGATATATGTAGAGATATATAGCAAACGTACACACCCTCCATATCCTGCAATGTGTATAAGTACTTAAAATGACAAAAAAAAGGGCTTCTCTTTTTGGTGGTCCTAACTCCAAAACTGTCAGAGTCCCAACTTTGGGTCCATATATCCAGGGCCAGATTAACAATGGGGTTGATGGGACTACAGCCTCAGGCCTTCATTTGAAAATGGGCCATTTCATTCAGGCTCCAGCAGGAGCTATTGCTGCTAGAGCCTGGTTAAGTGTCCCATTTTCAAATCCATCCCCCATCCGGCCGGCTACTCATGATAAAAAAAAAAACAGGCATTGTCTGGGCAGCCTCTTCAGGGGACCTTATTCAGCCAGGGATAGGAAGTGCAAAAACACATAAAACCCCCAGACATTTTCTAAGCAGCCTCCGCAGGGGACTTCATAAAGCCTGTGAGGAGAAGAATGAAAAAACCGCATCAGGCATTGTCTGGGCGGCCTCTGGGGTCCTCTGTCAGCTTATGAGAAGAAGAGAAAAAAACAGGCTGTCTGGGCTATCCTCTGATCCTCACATGGCATTTTTCTTTTGATACTATGCACTTGTTTTTCACTTTTTTTTTTTATTTTTATTTTTTATATATATAAGTGTGGCGCATTGGTATGTACTTGTTATACTATGTTGCCCAGAAACCCGATGGCCAGCTGGCGTCATGTTACTTCCGGTAGTCGAATGACTGCTGGGCTGTGTACACTAATGGGTGACTGGATAGGAATCGGGCAATTGGGTTTCTGGTCTCTGATTGCGTGTACGCTGGCGCTGATGATGGCAGTCGGTATCACACCTGTGGAGAGTTCTGTTTTCTATATAAACTAGTTAACCAGTGCAGCAAAACATGATTCATCTAATCTCTGGGGGGGTGGCTGTGATATGATCTTGGCTGTTTTCACTACCTGATGTTGTATTGGATGTTTTTTCCACAATTTGAATGAGTACCTTTTTCTATGTGTTTATATGCCTGCCGTGGTCCCTGTTTTCAAAGCCTTGATGAATCTTTTCATTGTTTTCTCTTTTTTATATTTTGTGACCACATCCTGTAATTTTGATAATTTTTTGGTGTGCGGCTGTTACTGTTTTCTGCAATGCACCCTCGTATGATTAGCCTGTAAAGTAGGTGTGCTTTCATTCCATTCTATATAGATATAGAGATATAGATATACAGAGAGTACATTTTTCTTGTATGCTATATCTATGTTTTAAAGAACTATTTTTAAAAATATTTCATTAGATCATTTGTTAATAAAGTATCACTTTTTGATTATACAATCATTTTTTCTTTATGGATGCAAAAAGTAGCCCCTGTTTCTACAAAAAATATATTCATTTTAGCTGGGTGACTAAAATGGGGCCTCAGTATTATTATGGAAAAGTACTGTTAAATACTACACCCTTTTGGCTACATATTAATGCCACCCGGCTGGCAAACTTTTCTGTGGAGAACACTGCCGGCTGACATATAGATAATTCTATTGTCAGCTTCACCTATTAGACTTTATAATCTTGTTGGCGTTGGTGGTTAGAGGGAGATGCTATCTTTGCCCTCTATGGTACTGACCATGAGCACATGTAATTCACTGGTCATGCCCACTGGAATAGGCCCTTGATAATATTCAGCTCCAGGCCAACAAGGACCTTAATCTGGCCCTACATATATCATGTATTTTTAATACATGATATATGCCGGGGGTGAGCTCTCAATTTAAAAATATATGATATATGACCCAAAGTCGGAACTCTGACAATTTCAGAGTCAGGACCAAAACCGAGAAGCCTTGTAAGTGGCTGGTGGCTTATTGATTGTAATAATGTACAGTAATGTGGTAGTCCTCTTCTGTTGGGCTTCTTATTGTATAAGCAGGAACTGGTCGTTTCAGCACATCTATCTATATGGAAATGTTTTATAATGTAAGGTAGTGCTCACTTTATAATCTGTGAAAGACTAAGAGGAACCTGTGGCTACTCTGGATGGACCTTGTATAGTAGGGGTGGCGGAGGTAACACAAATGAGTGCTATATGTGGTGTCCTCAAGAGAGAGAGAGCTCTGTCTCAAAGGGAGTTAATGGGAGTAACTAGATGTCTAAGATTGTACCCCTGTGGTCTCGGTTTTTCCTTAGTTGGAATTGCTATCCATTATCAACTATCTGGACGACCAATCACAAAGGGTCCACATACCTAGTTACTCTGCTGTGCATAATTTGGTACTCCATGTATCATTCATACAGGACTGTGACTGTGCATGCCCAGGATGGCTTCATTTTCTGCGTAGAGAGAAGTAGTAATGCCACATAATTGGCAATTGGTACAGTCTGACCTAGAATACTGTATTCCGTTCTGCAGGACATATCTCAATAAAGACACAAATACATTACAAACTGTGAAAAGTAGTGCAGCTGTAATGGCACATGGCCTGTGTAACAGAACATTAAAAGAAAGTCTAGAGGAATTGAACATGTATAGTTTGGAGCAGAGAAGGGAGAGGGGGGATATGATCGCAGCTTTCACATATATCAAGTGGTGTAATCAGGTAGAGGCGGGTAGCATTGAGGTGTAATAGAACACGAGGACATGAATAGAAACTGGAGGGTGGAAGATTCAGAGGAAATGTGCGGTAAAATGACTTCCCTGAAAGGGTGATAGATAAGTGGAATAGCCACCCATCTGAGGTGGTTGAGGTTAAAACAGTAAAACAATTTAAGCCTGCTTGGGGTAAACCAAATAATTTCCTAAATCTCAAACTAAATGCAGTCTAGGGTCAGTATAGTTTTAAATAAACCACTGGGCAAACTGTATGGGCCACGTGGCTCTTATCTGCCATCAGTTTTTATGTTTCTATGTGTTTCTCTGATGCTTTGAGTCCGATTTGGAGGAAAGTGTTCTACGATTAAAGAATTCTCATTATTTCTTGCTTTTGTTTTTTGGTTTCTTCTGTCTTAGAGGAAGATTTCCAAAAGCTTCCTCCGTCCACAGTCCCGGAGATGCAGAGAAGTAACCTGTCCCCGGTGATCTTGCAGCTGAAAGCCCTCGGTATAGACAACGTCCTGCGCTTTCACTTCTTATCGGTGAGAGAGGGGACACATATTGCTGTTAATGAAGCCTTGTTATAGAGTGTATGGAAAGTGTCATGTCCGCCACTGGAACTAGCAAATAAACCAACATGGAATAGATTTACAATAGCTAAAACAAAGAAAAGGGCTAAGCAGGTACTACATAAATGATGGCTGCACATGCAGGGAAAAGCAAATCAATGTTGCAGCCAGTACTGCATGGGGCTGTAGATAGCTCTCCTCCCTGTCCTGTAAGTACAGTGTAGCACCATACACTTATACATAGCAATAGGTAGAGCAGATCATTGTGTGCTGTACTCATGCTCCTATCTGTTTTTCAGCCACCCCCTGCTCAGTCCATGGTTCAGGCGCTGGAACTGCTGTATGCATTAGGAGGTGAGAACGTTTTCTTTGTGATATGTGTTCCCAGTCTGAATACTGTTAAAGGTGTGATCTATATTGGGTTCTATGCTTTAAATTCACCCTAGTTTCCTTTCTTCATTTTCTTATTTGTGGTAGTCAGTACTAGGTAGGCATGTCAAACTGGCCGGCCGCTTGCGGCCAAAAAGATTTTGTATTGCAGCCTCATCTCAGGGAGGTCCGGCAATCGATAAATTGGGCCTGCTATTAGCCGCCACAGTAGTTAAACTGGACAGCTAATAGCAAGGCCCTTTTCAGCTGCCCTGTATAACTTTTGCATCAGCCAACAGCAGGAAACAGATTGTTTTGCGGCTAGCGTCACATAAAAGAACTGGATAACGGTGCACACCGTGGAGGAGAGATGTGGACAGAAGGGAAGTAAGGTATAAACGGGAGGCTGGAGACTACTAAATGTGAAGTACAGGGGAGCTGGAGCCATATAAATGGGGAATACTGGGGAGCTGGAGCCATATAAATGGGGAATACTGGGAGCTGGAGCCATAAAAATAGGGAATACTGGGGAGCTGGAGCCATATAAATGGGGAATACAGGGGAGCTGGAGCCATATAAATGGGGAATACAGGGGAGCTGGAGCCATATAAATGGGGAATACAGGGGAGCTGGAGCCATATAAATGGGGAATACAGGGGAGCTGGAGCCATATAAATGGGGAATACAGGGGAGCTGGAGCCATATAAATGGGGAATACAGGGGAGCTGGAGCCATATAAATGGGGAATACAGGGGAGCTGGAGCCATATAAATGGGGAATACAGGGGAGCTGGAGCCATATAAATGGGGAATACAGGGGAGCTGGAGCCATATAAATGGGGAATACAGGGGAGCTGGAGCCATATAAATGGGGAATACAGGGGAGCTGGAGCCATATAAATGGGGAATACAGGGGAGCTGGAGCCATATAAATGGGGAATACAGGGGAGCTGGAGCCATATAAATGGGGAATACAGGGGAGCTGGAGCCATATAAATGGGGAATACAGGGGAGCTGGAGCCATATAAATGGGGAATACAGGGGAGCTGGAGCCATATAAATGGGGAATACAGGGGAGCTGGAGCCATATAAATGGGGAATACAGGGGAGCTGGAGCCATATAAATGGGGAATACAGGGGAGCTGGAGCCATATAAATGGGGAATACAGGGGAGCTGGAGCCATATAAATGGGGAATACAGGGGAGCTGGAGCCATATAAATGGGGAATACAGGAGAGCTGGAGCCATATAAATGGGGAATACAGGGGAGCTGGAGACACATGATTGAGGATGCTGCAGAGACTGGAGACATATAAATGGGGAATACAGATGAGTTGGAGAAGTATGATACTGGGATCTGGAGACATATGAATGGGGAATTAAAAGGAACTGGAGAAAAATTGCATATGAGACTTTTTTTTTTTTCCATGTGGCCCACACAATATTAGACTTTGATTTTTTTTGGGCTCAATTGGGGTTTTAAGTTTGACTTGCCTGAGGTAGATAATGGGTGAAGGATTGAGATTTAGCTATGTATTCTCTTTAAATATACTTTCACTGGAGAGGGAGAATTTTTATTTTTCCATTTGCTATTATGCTAGAGTACATCCATTTAATGCCATATTTCACAACTGTAACGGCATCCTTAATTTCCCGATACTAGCTACTACGCATACGTATTAACAATTTCATGCAATCTACGTATCGTTTCGTTATGTAGATTGCGTAAATGCAATCTTTAGGACCGCATATATGCAATCTACATAACGAAACGAAAAGACCGCATATAAACAAGCTATGTAACAAAACGATATGTAAATTGCGTAAAATAGTTACTACGCATGTGCGGTAGCTATTATCGGGAAATTAAGGACATATTTTTTTTTCTCTGTTAATTTATTATTGGGAGGCTTTGTGTTTTTGTCCCTCTCAGGCTTGGATAAGCATTGTCGTCTGACAGAACCCCTGGGTGTACGAATGGCTGAATTCCCTCTGAATCCTATGTTTGCCAAGATGTTACTGGAGTCTGGTAAGTTTTAGGTGGGCATCTACTGTGATCTAGGCTGAATAATGCAATCTAATTGTTTGATCTTTATTATTTTGTTATTGTGTACATGGGATTATGATATTATTAAATCAATAATTTAATACAATTTTCCAAACATTACATGTTTCATGTGCATGTAATATACATATATTTCTAAGCTTCAGTTCTGAATGCTCTGATCTGACAACCTGGACATCGATTTCTTGTTAATAAATTGCCTTCATCCAAATACCTTTGATGAGATGTATTCTAGTAGTCTTCCCGCTACGGTGGCCATTATTCTGCCATTGTGTTAATGTTTTATTCAGAGACCGTACAAAACAATAATAAATGTTCAAATACTTTAAACTAATCTTCGGTAGCTAATGTCTGAAAACTGTTCCTTCCTGCTGTTTGATGTTCCAGACCATTTTTTAGAATGGTTTCACAAAAATATTGGACGTTCCTAATAATAAGGTTCTAAGGTTTCTTGACATAAAGAGGCAACATATTGCATTACACTGTTCTGTTTCTCTAAATTCTGATAACATCAATTTCCCACCTATTATGGTTTATTAAGAATTCTGTTCAATAAACAATACGTTTTCTAATGTCTGCTTGGCAGATGATGATTTGTCTTAGCTCTGTGTCACGTGACAGAGGCTGAGTGACACAAGGAGCCAATCGATAATCACATGCTAAAGCTGGCCATACACTAGAGCCATTAGCTGCTCGATCACCCAATTATCGGGTGATCGGGCAAATAATCGCTGTAGTCAGTGGTCAGGATCCATTTTCGATACATCAAATAAACGGACCGGAAACGCTCTGGTACAATTATTTGATCTTTCAAAATGTTTGATTTAAATTGGGAGCAAGCTGAATGGCTCCTTATTCTTCAAAGCTGCTGCTGTATATCTATGTACAAAGCTGCTCTGACAGCTGTGAAGGTATGCTTTATTGCTGTCAGAGCAGCATAGCACACAGATAGACAGCAGCGGTTATTGCAGGAAGTAGTACAGACAGGGATCAGCCGAAACTGCGCTGTATCAAGCGCGGCTTCGGCTGATTCTTGTCTATTACTGCCTGCAATATATCTATGCACTATGCTGCTCTGACAGCTTTGATGGTATCAACGCTGTCAGAGCAGCATAGTACTAGCCCTGCCACCCCTCTTCTGCTAGGAGGTGTATGGTGCTGATAACAGGACATTTCCCTAGCAGGAAATCATCCTATTTATCGGCCCATCCCCTGTTGGGACCAATAATCGTCCTAGTGCATGCCCAGCTTAAGTTAAGAGTGTAGCTGAGGTGATGTCCAATAAAGTCTAATGGTTCAAGCTAACAGTTTAGTTTAAATCCAGTTTCTTCTGTACAAAAGAGTGTTTGCAATACTGTAGGTAGGTAGGTGCTATGTTGCTGCTGGACCTGCAATAGTAAATCTATGTTACAAGTATAACCATGGTAAACAGATGCATTTGTTGATGGTCGGTAGAAACATCCAGGTATTATCAAATTCATTTTTTTGCCTCCCCAGGAAATTTTGGATGTTCTGCGGAAATCTTAAGCATTGCAGCCATGATGCAGATCCAGAATGTCTTTATCTTCCCTCCAAACCAGAAAGCTCAAGCGGTGAGTGGGTTAGAACGACACACATGCAGAGGATGAACAGATTAAAGACACAGACCTGAATGATACACAAAATGCGAATAGAGTTGAATAACACCCGTGAAATATGTGCAATGCTTCTACTATAATACAGTGATATATCCATCATGTCGTCATTCTTTTCCTAGATGTTGGTTGCTATGTCAGGAGGGGGTTAGTGCTTCAACTTACTAGACAGAGGGTTTGGCCAGGGTCTCCTACAGCAGTCTGTCTTTTCACCTGTGTTCTATTCTATGTGATAGCAGGTCTCTGCTTTCTGTAATGAAGTGTGAAGTAGGCGATATTTCAGTTACAATGGAAAATCTGGGTAGCACTGAAATATGTATTGTGCCTCCATGTATGCAGATCTTGAAATGAGGAGATAACTGTTGATGGATTGGTGGCAGTTTGGTAAACTGTAAAGTAAATCTGTCCCTCCTAATCTGACTCCTATATTGCTGCCCTATGTGTTGTCCATTGAAACCATGCACTTCCTTCATCCACAGACAAGAGAACATCGGAAATTTGCAGTGGAAGAAGGAGATCATCTGACCATGCTAAATGTGTTTGAGGCTTTTATCAAGGTGAGTAAGAATGCTATTAGTTTCTCAGTGGCCACTTTGATGGCTGGCTCATTGGCCACTGTATAGTTTATAAAAATATGCTCAGATAAGGAGCACATATGGTAAAAAATGTTCAATGTTCCCATATGGTACAGTTACTGGCTGGCTAAATACACCTAAACAGGGTACACACTGGGCTTTTCAGCAGATAATTTAATAATCTTTCCAAACACACAATCACAAGTTATCTTTCCAGTGTGTACTGTGCAAAGATCTTTTGAAACGGTCTGTAATCTTTTGATTTGATCTTTTTGGAGCTCCTAATATGCCAGATAAAAGATTGATGGATATCTTTTTGAAAGTGTGTGCTGTCTATTAGAAGACCTTTGGACAATACACACCGGTAAGATATCTGTTGAAACGGTCTTTGTGTGATTGGGCTTTTCAGCAGATAATTTTTTCCAATCACACAATCAAAAGATCGTTTCAGCAGATATCTTACCAGTGTGTATCGTCCAAAGGTCTCCTAATAGACACCTTAGTATGTAGCTGCAGTAGGAGCAGGGACTGATGTGAATGTCTAATGTTCTCTGTAAAGCGCTGCGGACAATTTGTAACGCTGTATAAATAAGCAATAATAAGAATATTAATAATCATCAATATGAATAATGTACAGTCTGCATTCTGCTCAATTTACAGAGATGTTCTAGCCAGTGTCTATGTCTTTTGTCCTTTTACAGTTTAACAAGAGCTCTCAATGGTGTCAGCAACACTTCCTAAATTACAAGGGGCTCATGAGAGCAGTCACTGTGCGGGAACAGTTGAAAAAATTGCTCAGCAAGTTCAAAGTGCCAAAGAATTCCAGTGAAGGTGAGATTATGAGGAACCTGAAATGTCTCCATACCGGTCAACACCGGAGAACAAATGCTACTGGTGTAACATACAGTTGTGCTCAGCTAAACCATTCCTAAAAGTAGGGAATTATATGCCAGACATGGTGAGAACTTACATGCATATGGGCCCACCTGCTGGGGAAAGTTCACTAGGGCTACTTTGCTTGCTAACCAATTAGCAGCTACTAACCTCCTGCAGAGATCAGACAATGAATCTGAAGTCACCAATTGAATGTCCTACAGAAAGAGTGGATGACTCTTCCTGTGAATTGAATGGGTGATGTCAACTCCAGTGTCTAATTTCTGCTGGAAGCCAGCAGCTGCTAAATGGTAAATAAAAGTTTTAATGATTTACTATCGGGCTGTAATTTGTAATTTCCCCACCATGTCGCAGAAAAGCATCATGGCTGAGAAAGCTTTATCTGAGCCCAGCTGTAGGACATGGGAGATGGTCATTGCACTGTTTTCTGTACATGTGTTTTTTGTTTTTTTTGGACTCAACAATGCTCCGACTTATCACGTGCCCAATGCGGATGGAACGTTCTTTTCTTCTTAACGGCTTTTCAGCGACTAGAATGCTTGTGGACTTTTGTCTGTTGCTGTGATAAGCCGCTGTGTGTTGTATATTTAGAATTCATTCACGGTCTTCTCTTTTCTCTAGGTGATCCAGATCCCATTTTGCGTTGTATTGTTGCCGGATTCTTTGCCAATGCTGCCAAGCTTCACTCCACAGGTGTCTACAGGTAATCCTGTTTGTGCCGGTTGCATAAGATTACACTGCACATGCGCAGAATTTGCGATGGCCTATTAAATTGAGTGTAATCTTGTAAATCAGAGCATGTATGTTGCATACAGTCTCCCACGGCTTTAGAGTTGAGTAAAATTAAAGTTTATTATAATTGTAGATTATACACACACATAAATTTACACACATTCCTGTGTATTTGTTATATTTCTATTTATAACGGAAAATCATATCCTGTATTTCTTTTTCGAAGGACGCTTCGGGATGGTCATGAGTTACATATACACCCAACATCTGTGTTATATGTGGAGAAACCTCCAAACTGGTGAGGTCCTTTGGAGTGCATGGAGCGGTTAATTAGATAAAAGGAAAGAAGGTCCACTCATTTTATATCCATTCTGTTTTTGCCTGTAGGGTTCTATTTAGTGAAGTTATACAAACCAACAAATACTACATGCGGGATGTGACCGCAGTTGAGTCATCTTGGCTGCTGGAGTTGGCGCCTCACTTTTACCAGCAGGGGACGGTAAGACATTATGACTCCCTTAATGCACACCACAGTAATGGAACAGGCAGTTTCTTGCGGAGTACTGTAAACAGTAATGATACTCACACATTTAATATCCTGTCAACATTTGCTTCTTGAGAAAAGTTGACCCCATTGTTCTATTTTGTGAATCCTCATAAGATTTAAGTACTAGGCCTCATGTAGAAAGAGATTTTCCAGGAAAATTTATATTGTTTGCTCTATGATATGCCAACATACAGATGGCAAACATTTCCTATCCCTCCGAGCTGCTTTCTTTACCCTGATGAGCAGACTGACACTACTGTCAGATCTGATTTTTCTCTCCCATAATCCTTTGCTCAAACTATTGTGACATCAAAGATTTTAATATGGATGCCCATAAATGCATCCCTGTTGGAGGAAGTAGTTGCAGATTCGTTAGATAGCTAGTCTTGAGTATTATTAACGTTTATTTATAAGATGCCACACAGTGTTCACAGTGCCGTACAGACCATATAGATAAGCCAATAATTACATATACAATGAAACAATTAACAGAGAAGATACATATTGCGTACAAACTTTACTATTAGAACGACATTATTACGTTGTTGATCAGTAAACTTATTAAGCTTTAAAAATCTACTATGCAATGTACTTTAAAACGATACACACTAATGGAATAGCGTTCCAAAACATTGTTTATTGTGTAAATGCCACAATAATCGGATAAAAACGCTGTATGACAATCGGGTAAAAGGCTTTAAGCATAGTAGTTACACATTGTCTGTGTCTCCATTCCTCTATAAAGAGATTTCTGTGACGTTGGTAAATAGCTTTAGTGTCTTTGTCTGGTTATAATATCCTCTGATTTGTCTCCTATATTCCATACAGCATCTATCTCGAAGCAGTAAACGGGCCAAGCTGGACAATTTGTAAGCCCATTGCATTTGTATGTCATCGCTCGGGAGAGAATTTGCTCCAGAGTCACCAACATTTTGACGTCTGACCTCAACTCCCATGGAGATCTTTCCGTCTGCCTCTGTCCCTCCCTTCAAGGACGAGGTTCTGGAATGTCTCACCGCCGCCTGGGCGCCGCTTTAGGCTAGCGCCAAGCATAATCGCCTTGATATGTCCTGAGCCCCGATTCTGTCAGTCTGTGCCATTTTACACAACATCTCCTTTAGGCACATAGAATATATATTATATATACAGAAAGCAGTTTTATTTTTTTAAGTTGTAAATGCTGGACGGAAATGAATAGTGATGAAGGTATGATTAGAGGGTACTATGAGCCATTTAAGTGCTGCATTGATGTAATTCTAATATTTGGATCATCTTCCTCTGCCTCTTTATACCCTGGTTTGTGAATGTGTAAGAACAAAATCTAATTTCAGTCAGGCTCACAAGTAACTGGCTTAAATCACTGTTTTACTGTGGCCACACCTTGGGCACTGCACATGCTCCAACCTATTCCCGTACACATCCCTTGGAGCTGTACATCACTGGGAGATGATTATCTGTGTATCTGTCCGTTGGCTCCTTATGTTTTTTCTATAAATGTCTGTACATCGTCACAATAAACCAGAAAGTACCTCGTGTGTGCGACTTATGAACTACGATGAGTGGTTACCCAAGCGCTGGCGAAGATTCGTTTGGATAGCTGACAGGATCTGGTCCCCTGGGCTGGATCCAGACTTAAGTGCTTGAAATGAGTTCCTCTTGGGCTAAACCATGTTGACTGCAGGGGAGTCATATTTCATCTGTTGCAAACAGTATTAGAGTTGAGAGGTGATGTTTCCTATCTCAAGTATAAATAACAGTGTGATAGTAAAGCTGGTCAGTATCTGTGTGCAGTAAGCAATTCAAAGATATATCCCTGCATGCAAAGAATACAATTAACTTGACTCCCCCTGCAATCAACTTGGTTAGCCCAGAAGTAACTCATTTCAAGAACTTAAGTCTGGATCCAGCCCTTTATCACTATCATTACAGAAAACACCTCATAGAGTTGCTCATAAATCTGGGCTACTGTAATAAACGGGAAAAAGTGCACTGCAAACTTTTTCCGGTCTTGCGGTGCGCAAATCTAATTGAATCGGGTCTTTACTGTCTGTTTTTTTTTCTCTCATCGCATTAACTCCACTCTGTTTACGGGGCTGTTCCAGAGTCTGAGAGCAAGGGAAAACAGGTTTAAAGCTGGTTACACACTATTATAATGATCTGCCCGAGCATACAATTATCGTTAGATGGACCAATGATCACTGCAGTGTGTGGTTCTGATGGCTTTCTGAAACCTCACATAATAGTCCCAGAAAAGCTAAGGTCCGATAATCTGATTGTTCAGAATTCCTGACTGTAGAGACGATATCGAGTAGTGTGTACCTGTACCTCCACCTCCTGGGCAGAGTTTCCCCATCTGTCTCCCTCCATTATTATAGGCAAGTACAGCAGTAGTAAAGAAATAAAAGCTCTGTAAGAATTGCAGGCTTCCATTACTATATTGCTGCTATACTTACCGGTAATTATGGCGCTGTGCAGACAGGGTAAATCTGGTCAAAGTGCCCCACACTACTGACCAGATTTACCACAGTCAGCCAATTAGCTAGCTGCATAGGTCTTCTGCCAAGATTAACAGATGACCTATGCAGCCAATCAGTGCTGAGATTGACGGGTGGTCTGTGCAGCCATTTTGCTGCAAGGGCTTCTTGTCAATCTCAGCAGCCACTCCATCTTGAAAATGGTTTATCGCTACCACCAAAAAAAGGTGAGTGGGCCTGATATCTGGAACCTTTTCCTAGGAGAAAATCATCCCCTTTTATCATCTGCTTTATCAAACATGTATAGTTTGGATCAGAGAAGGGAAGATGGGGGATATGATAGCAGCTTTCACATATATCAAGGGTTGTGACCGGGTAGAGGAGGGGGTATTTTTCAGAGGAAGAGGTTTAGAACACGAGGGCATGAATATAAACTGGAGGGTGGTAGAATCAGAGGAAATGTGTGGAAAAATTACTTTACTGAAAGGGTGGTTGATAAGTGGAATAGCCTCCCATCTGATGTGGTTGAGGTAACACAGTAGAACAGTTTAAACATTTTGGGATAAATATAAGGATATCCTAAATCTCTATAAACTATATTGAGGGTAAATAGGGTCTAGAGTTGGTATAGGTTTAAATAAACAACTGGGCAGACTGGATGGGCCATGTGGCTCTTATCTGCCCTTGCTTTCTATGTTTCTCTGCTGAGGGTGATAATCACTCTAGTGTGTGCAGTGCAGATTGGTTTTGCCAAGGTGTGTGTTAGCTCCTCTTGTCTGACTCTCAACTCTGGGTCAGTCCTGTCCTGTGCTTCAGAAAGCACCCGGGAATGGTTCAAAATAAGATATCAAAGTGTCCATGAGTGAGTCCGGATCTAAATCCCATAGATCACGATTTGTGGGAAAGGTCTGTAAATATAATTTGGAAGAATGGCCAGTATATAGGAACATTCATTGGTCATTGGCAGGCTGTTCTTCCAAAATCTAAGCAACTGTGGAGACCAAAGTCTTGTTAACTTCAATGGGCTGGATCAAGTAAGTGCTTGAAATTAAGAGAGGAAAGTTACTCCTGGGCTAAACCATGTTGATTTTTCAGGGGGAGTCAAGTTAATTGTATACTTTGCATGCAGGGATATATATTTGAATTGCTTACTGCACATAGATACTGACCAGCTTTATTATCACACTGTTATTTAGGCTTGGGCTGGGAAACATCACCTTTCAACTCTAATACTATTTGCAACAGATGAAATATGACTCCCCCATCATCATGGTTTAGCCCAGGTTTAACTTTCCTCTCTTAATTTCAAGCTCCTTCTTAAGTCTGGATCCAGGCCAATATGTTTATGGGAAGGTGATTGTTTGAAAACCATAAATAAAGAAATGCAGTTTCTGGCCATAATGTCCTAAAAGAAGGCAAGGTAAAAAGAATAGCCTCTCAGTTTATATATTTAAGGCGTCTGTATATTAGGAAGATGAATGAGAAAGTAGTTTACCAGTGAGATGTAGATGATTGTGCCAATGAGCTAATATTCCTGTATGTAGGTATTTATGAGCTACACTGTCAAGAAAGGCTGGAAGCACTACTGCCCCTAGTGGCATTGAACTGCGCTGTGGTGAGCTCTGCTGCCTTTATACTGAGACTGTGTGCCTTACCCCCACCACTACTACTCACCTGGAAGATTCCGATATAGAGGCATGACCTGTTACGGTACACTATCACATCGCAGCGCTTCGTATGATGCTGCTGGCCTAGTTGCGTTGGGTGTCAACCCGTGCCGACATCCCTACTCACTCCAATGTGCTGTAGTGCTTGCTCACCGCAGTGATGTCACAATGGCTGCTGACGTCAGCCGGAATTTTTTATCTGCTGACCAAGGGGCTTCTGCTTCCTTGTCTGTGATATCACAATTTGCTGCTGACATCAGCTGGAATTTTTGATTGTATAACCTAGGGGCTCCCGCATCATCTTCTGTGATGTCACAATGGCTGTTGACTTGAGCCAGAGTTTTAAATCTGTTGACCTAAGGGGCTCCCGCATGATCATTTGTGATGTCACCGTCTCTGCTGCCTTGAGTTTAGTCCAGACTGCAGTCCAGTAGAGGGAGACATAGGCCGCAGAACCAGATTCCACTTTTAAAGTCATACACCTATTAATTTGCTAAATATTTTTACATTTTGTATTATGACATAGACTGACTGGGCCAATAAAAAAAAAAAGCAGAGAGCAAAACGGCTGCATTGTATTAAGACCTGCGTGTATATGTAATTGAGAATTAATGCCACATGTAGCCAACACACGCAGCATCTTCTGGTGCATGTCTACATATGAGGCTTGCATTAGGGCAAAGCAATGCATCAGTTGTAGAAACATAGTGGTATGTGGTGCGTGCACTTACTAGCCACCACATCGCCACAAGTCAAATTCACAAAACAGTAACCGTGACCAAGCTGTAAGTGAAACGTGTTGAGCGCACAATATTCTCTGATCCTAAGCTTTCTGGGTAACAATATAATTAAACAGCAAGGGGCAGGGAGCTGATTTAGATTTAAGATCATTCACCATTGATGGCCTTAAAGCTGCAATATATCATGGATTGGACGGATTAACATCCTCAAAATGAATGTCCTAAAGTTTTGTACCTACTGCAAACCCATCCCACACACATCCCAACCGGTTTCTCTCAGTTTCATCAGTTATGCCGCAACTTCATCCCGAAGAACAAAAGACCCTGTTTATAAGAGGCACTGCCCTGTTATAAAGCCTTTCTGGAAGTGTGTGATGGCTACGGCTAGACATTTAGTTGGCGATGAGCGTCTGGATCACGCGTAAGTGTGAAATCCGTAGGTGCGGTTTAGCATTTAACTGCACCTAAGTGTCCAGTTCTCTCCCATGACGTTCCCCCGTTTTAGGTGCCATATACTTACAACGGATATACTTATGAGGGGTTGTCAACCCCTCCTTCCCTCCCTGTCTAATCTAAATGTGCCCCCCACCCACTTCTGACTTTCTATGGAGGCTACATTGGCACGACTCCTCTTTCTGAAAACACAACTAGTTTTCTAGTTTATCTATGTGCCTATGTGCTACATAGTTATATACACAGAGGGTTAAGGAGCTAGCGCCAGTGGATCGCTTCTGTAATGCTGCCAATAAAATGTATAATTGTCAGCCAGCACCGACAGCGTCGCGTGCTGACTGCTGGTCTCAGCCTTCCCGCACCTATACTCACCCCTGCAGCGCCTTCCTCCTTACCTTCAGCCGCTTCTCCAGCCCTGGCATCCGTCCCTTTCCTCAGGCGCACGGTCTCTGCCTTCCCACTGTCTTCCGGCGCTGTGCGTCTGACGTTGCCAAGGCAACGCAGACGCTCTTTTCATTCCTCTGTCGGCTCCACACTGCAGGCGTCCTGGTTGCCGCAGCAACACCAGTACCTTCCGTTGGCGCGCTCTCTGCCTGTTTTCATTGGCCAGCTCCCAGTTAAATAGCCTCCAGCACCTGCAGAAGGTGCTGGTTATAGTTTCTCTTGTGTTTCTGTGCCAGTCTTGTTTGCTCTCTCTCTGCCTTGTGCCTTAGTGCTTTTTCCTTGATCTTGAGTGCCCTGATTTATTCCTGCCCAGTTTCCTTGCCATTGTTCCTATAGAAGGTGCTGGTTATAGTTTCTCTTGTGTTTCTGTGCCAGTCTTGTTTGCTCTCTCTCTGCCTTGTGCCTTAGTGCTTTTTCCTTGATCTTCAGTGCCCTGATTTATTCCTGCCCAGTTTCCTTGCTATTGTTCCTATTTTGT
>WWET01000072.1:67512-80547 GCA_011038615.1 Limnodynastes dumerilii | reverse complement strand
TGCAGGGGAGGGGAGTCAAGTTAATTGTATTCTTTGCATGCAGGGATATATCTTTAAATTGCTTACTGCACACAGATACTGACCAGCTTTACTATCACACTGTTATTTAGACTTGGGATAGGAAACATCAACTCTTATTTGCAACAGAGTGTTGATTGCAGGGGAGTCAAGTTAATTGTATTCTTTGCATGCAGGGATATATCTTTGAATTGCTTACTGCACACAGATACTGACCAGCTTTACTATCACACTGTTATTTAGACTTGGGATAGGAAACATCAACTCTTATACTGTTTGCAACAGATGAAATGTGACTCCCCTGCAATCAACATGGTTTAACCCAGGAGTAACTTTCCTCTCTTATTTTCATACTCTGAATCTGGTCCGATGCGATTATCAGCCAGTGGTCCAAACCATAAACCACATGATAACTGTCTGATCACCCCCATAATGTAGTGTGCTCCTGGCCAATCTGTGGCTCTCCAGGTGTTGTGAACTTATGAGCAGGGCCACTGGCAGAAATGCTGGGGCCAGGGACACATCTGCGACGCTCATAGGGGACCAAGAATTAACAGCGGGTCGATGCGCATTGTGCATTGACACACTAATGTGCAGCTCTAAGCAGCAAGTATTGGTGGTAGGATACCAATGATACCTGCTGCTGCAGAGCTACAGTAAGTATCAGCGGGCCCCCATCTGTGTCCACTCTGACTGTCCCCCTCACCCCTTCCCCCTGATGGTGGCCCAGCATGACTGCATGACCATAACTGATACCTGACAAAGCATGCTGGGACTCGTAGTTACACAACACCTGGAAAACCACAGGTTGGCCAGGCCCATTGCGATTTCCCACACCAATGGCGGTCATTGCGAAGTAGGGACAGCCAAAAGTTGCTGTGGGGGGATGGGGACTTAGAGTTAGGCTGGGATGGGGGTGGAGAATTAGGGTTAGGTTTAGGGTTAGAGTTAGGGAGCAGGTTGAGGGAAACTCACCTTTCGGAGCACCGTGTTCGGGGATAGATTGCTATGCCTCATCGAGGCATAAGAAATCAATATCCCAGCCATTTCGGAACCGTGAGAACGGCCCTATCGAAATAGCAACGGGGACCCACAATCGACCAGACCTGATCTAGCGTGTGCATGTACAGCTGTACTGTGGCATCTTAGTAATGACTGTACTCTTTTTTTCTCTATAGCATGTGGCACTCCAAATGATGTGTATAGTTCGTACAGACATTCATTCAGATAAACACAATGTTTCCCATTTTGATTTATTTACAAGCATTACCTTATAGTGTCTAATTGTAAATTGAATTCAGACAAATCTACTGGAAATGAAGACACAGCAGCGGCAAGAATATTGCTGTTTTCCTGAATAACACAAAGCTTAGCGCTGCAGGTTACTGAGAAGGAAAAGGCTGGTTGGAGACCTCACAGACCCATTATCCTGTCCTTGTCATATACTGGCAGATTAATAGTGCTGGGGAATACTGAAGCCAAACCTCTGTTTATCCTAAAATCTGGGGGCCTTGGTTCTCAGGACTGCTCCCCTCTTAAAGAGATGCACATTCACATTGTTGTAACTGCACAGAGAAGCAATCGGGAGGAATTGAGAAAGTGTTGAAAAAAACGAGGAAAGGGAAAAACACATATAGTATCTATACTGATCCACGGGTTATATCCAGCTATGCTCCGAGCATTGTTTCCTTGTACTGCTAGAACAGTCTTCATATACAGATACTGGCAGAGGAAATCCAAGTTCCTATATTCATCAGGCTGCTGAAGGATTTACTCCACCTAGCACCGTCCTAGTACAAGTGTCAGGAAAACAGTCTCATTGAAACTAAAATATAACAATCCCCAGGGCCAGGGCTGCCTCCAGAAATTGTGGGGACCGGGACCTGGGCTGAGACTACTCTGTGATGTCACATGTGCGGACGTTACATATAGGTGGAGTGTCTCGGTGCTGCGGGGAATGATTCACAGTAAGCTGACACTCAGAGAAAGCTTGTTTATAAGAAGTCCTATCTGCACATCAAATAAAACAAGTTTTCTCCTAGCTAACTCCTAAAAGGAAAACCCTGCTGAGACCTTCTACATTAATAATACCACACTATATGATCATAAAATCCTAAATTAAATTATATTAAAATGGAAAACTGCAGAAATGCATAGAGATGATAATCACTAGTCCTCTATTACAGAGATAATGGACCCGAATTGAATTATACAGTGCTTCTGAATGATGGGCTGGATCCAGACTTAAGAAGGAGCTTGAAATTAACTTAGGACCTGATTCACACTTAAGAATCTTCTTAAAATAAGAACTTAAAGTCACACCTGGGCTAAACCATGTTGATTGCAGGGGAGTCATTTTTCATCTGTTGCAAACAGTACTAGTGTTGAGAGGTGATGTTTCCCAGCCCAAGTCTAAATAACAGTGTGTAAGTAAAGCTGGTCAGTATCTGTGTGCAGTAAGAAATTCAAAGATTTATCCTTGCATGCAAAGAATACAATTAAATTAATTCCCCCTGCAATCAACATGGTTTTGCCCAGGAGTGACTTTAAGTTCTTATTTTAAGAAGATTCTTAAGTGTGAATCAGGTCCTAAGAGAGGAAAGTTACTCCTGGACAAAACCATGTTGATTGCAGGGGGAGTCATGTTAATTGTATTACGCAATCTACATAAGAAAAAGACACGTCCAGTAGATTAGGTTAAAAAATGACTACGCATGCGCAGTAGTAAAAATCGCTAAACACCGGACGTATATGTTATATGTCCAGTACTCTGAATACGGGCCTTATTTTCAATCTTCGTCTTAAGTCTGAATCAGGCCCAATATTCCTCAACTTTAAATGAGTGTAGCAATGTGGCAATTTATTGTGTTCTCCTCAGGTAGTGGACCATGTTGCATGTAAAATAGAGACATAGGGCCGTATGCAGAGCTCCTGCTGCATTGCATTTGCGGCCGGAGTTTTCAGAAAAGTGCTACTGCGCATGCCCAGTCATTTTGTAACGTAATCTATGTTACTTCTTGCAACGTAGATTGCGTATACGTGGTCTTTAATACGGCCCATAAAAAATAAAGGGCTAAACGTTAAAAATGGATACAACACACAAGATAAAATCATATAAAACCAGGGACAATCGTACCCGGGTGGTTAGGATGGATAGAGAACCAGTCCCTGGTCTGCTGTGGTGGATGTCCGGGGAGACACAATGGTGATGAGGCAGGAACTGTACTGTACTTGTGCCTGATCCAGTGCAGCTCCCGATCCTGTGGTACAGCTCCAGTCTCTTACCGTTGTGTCTTCCCGGACATCCACCAATAAGTGCAAACCCTTCGCAGTCAATGCTCTCTGTATTGGGTGGTGCAGATGCTCTTTTAATTGGGTGGTGGTCACTAGGGTGCTCTCTGTATTGGGTGGTGCAGATGCTCTTTTAATTGGGTGGTGGTCACTAGGATACTCTCTGTATTGGGTGGCAGACACTAAGGTGCTGTCTGTATTGGGTGGTGATCACTAGGATGCGTTCTGTATTGGGTGGCATTCATTTTTATGTTCTCTGTATTGGTTGGCAGATATTAATGTGCTGTCTGTATTGAGTGGTGGTCACTAAGATGCTTTCTGTCTTGTTTAGCAAGATGCTCTCTGTCTTGGATGGAGGATATGAAGGTGCTGTCTGTCTTGGATGGCAGTCATTAGGATGCTCTCTGTATTAGGTGGCTGTTTGAATGGAGGTTACAAGGATGTTCTCTTGATTGGGTGGTAGTCATTATGTTCTGTTGATTGGGTGGTGGTCACTAGGATGCTCACTGCATTGTATATAGATCACTATAAACATGTAAATTGTATTATTATGAAACGCTAGTTAGATGTATTTTAACGTAACGTTTTTACATATTACTTGTTCTTCCACCCAATTGGCAATACATAAACCCACCCACACCCTATAAATTAGCACTGCTCTTATTAAGCTTCTTTATTCTGTTGACCTTTCTGTTAATCGTGGTTATATTTGATCTCGGCCACGTGTCTTCTTGCAGATTTATTTCCAGGGACACTTTGTGTTTCTCATCCACCCTGCCTACATGCATGCTTTGGATAGGTTGTAGAAAAGGGATATCACATATCCTTCTTTCTTTCTTTCCTTCTTTCTTTCTTTAGTCTCAGCTTGCTCAAAAAAATCCATTGTACACTCGATGCGTCCATAAAAAGGGGTCATTCAGTTAATTAAACCAAATCGTTTCCCATAATGGAATTCTCTCTTCTGTCAGTATATACAGGCCAATAATGATCATTTTACTGAGAACATTGGCAGTCTCAGAAAACGAAGCTTGTACAGCTGTTTTAAGTAGGAATATATCTTCATTTTTTATTGTCTAAGGGCCTATCAAATCCTTTTTAAATGAGATCTGAATATTTTTCTCTTCATTTTGACAGCTGTTTTATTATAGCCCAAACCATAGGTTCACCGTATACCTTAAACTGTCTTCCCACCTCTGCTAGGCTAAGCTTGGTGAAATCTCATCATTGTTACAGTGGTTGGTTTGATAACAGCCTAATCTGTGCTTATTTCCTTCTGATTGCTGGATAATGTTCCCTGGTAGGGGGTAAATTTGTCTCCAATTTCCACGCAGGCTCCACACTGAGATTCGTTTCATTGATGAGCTTTTGAGAGGAAATCTCCTGCAGCGTCTCGCAGTAAATAAGCACCATTAGGAAATTAATAGGTAGCTGTATAACCTGGCTTGCTGCCTGCCATGGTAACTCCTACATTCATCGTCACGTGGTATATAGTGGACGCACAGAAGTTGTGGCTATTTTTATCTGTATTAAGCAATTTATAAAGTTTATTGACCTCAGTTGTCAGACACGTGGGCATGTTGCAACAGTCGGTTTGCACAGAATTTTGTACTTCTATTTTCAGTGAACTATAAACGATCAACGACTGATGACCCCACATCACAACATTCATACAAATAAAGACTCAGACAACGTTATTGGATTTTATAAAAGGGGACATAGGTTTATTCATTGATATTGAATTTTTTGAATTAGACTATAACATATAGGGTTGAGACAGGTGGCAAATAGCAGGTGGGTGTCACTTCAGAATACTCAAAGCGACAACAATTCGTCATCGACAAGGCGCCCCCACCACCCAAACCTCCCCGACCAAAATCCCCCCGGCTCCACCTCTTCACTTGCAGACCAGGACCCCGACACAGGTCAGGCGAACCTGGCGTTCACTAGAAGGGTGCGCCTCTGCTAAACAGATCTTTCTAAAAGAGAGAGAGAAGTAACAATTTATAACCTATAAGTAACAATTTATAACCTAGGTCACCTGACCAAATATCACCTGACCCCACTAAAACCTAACCAATCAAATCCCACCCTGTATTAACATATTTCTAGAAACATCCAAAGTGTTGGATGCTGTGCAATGAGACCCAATCGGTCGTTTATATTACCTTGCATCTACACAGTGCTCGGTTTTTTGAAGGTCACATATTTATATGTAAACAGAGGCCCTGATCCATACTCAAAAGTGCACCCTACAGTGCAGCAGATCTTTGTGTACCTTTGCTGCGTTCCTATTTCTGTGTCTTAGAGGTGTTATATTGTTTTTTAATACCTGGACAGAGGAGGTATCAAAATTATATGTGTGCACACATTTAAAAGTATAAATTCCCTGCAGGGATTTTTAGCACAGGAAGCAGGGATGGTGTAATAGGTGCAGCGGCACCGGGACCCATGCTAATACAAGGGCCGACAGCCGTCATCACTGCACCACCGTAGCTCCTCACCGGGTTACCTGGAATATAATCAGGGCCAAAAGCATGTTTTTTTTGTACCTAGGCCCACAACTCGTTAGTTCCGCCTCTGACAGGAAGTGCTTTATATGTGACCACTCTTATCTAATTTTATTTATATTTACATTGTTTTATATGTTTGTTTATATATGTTGAATAAATAGGACTTAATTTATTTGATTGGCGTTGTTCTATGAATGCACTGCTGCTGAATATTCAAATTTTTATATATAATTATTATGAAATTGTGTAAATTTATACTTACGTCCTAAGCGTTTATATTTATACTGTTTGGCTTACCTTATACAAAGAATTGTCGAATCCTTTCATTTTAAGCAGCTGGGACATCATTATTTATTGATCATTTTGTATTTTTTTTACCATTGATGTACTCTATCCCCATAAGCGCAGATTATGCACATTCCTTAGAGGTAATAAATCGGGGTGTAAGTGATCCCATTTACCAGCAATTTGTTTGGTTTGTTTAAATTATTGGTGACCCTTGGACTACATGATAGACACAGGGGGCTAGATTTACTAAACTGCAGGAAAGGAAAAATGGAGATGTTGACCATAGCAACCAATCAGATTCTAGCTTTCACTTTCCTATTACATCCTAGAGAATGTCAGCTAGAATCTGATTGGTTGCTATGGTCAAAATCTCCATTTTTCCTTTTCTGCAGTTTAGTAAATCTAGCCCTGGGGCTCTATAATATGAGGACATAGAATAAAGATGATGGATATGATTTTGCGTGGTTTTCCGTGCGTATATTTAGGAGCGGAGTAACTGCGCATGCATAGTAACTTTTCCATGCAAGTTCCGTAGGATTTAGGCATGTAAGTCCATTAGGCACGTACTTCTGAATTGCACTTAGTCATATATGTGCGGAGGGGTGTGGTTGTCTTCCATGCATGCAGATTTTCAAGAAAGTGGGCGGGGAGGCATTTAAATGGCCTTTTGAGGGCGCGGTTATTAATATGCGCACGCAACTACACACGTATAGTTAAGGTTTCCCTATGGACGTGTAAGTCACCAAAAGGGGGGTGTCATGGATGTTGTCTTGCCATGTACTTTATACATACGGATCTGTGAATACAGTCCTATGACTGCACTTTAGATCAGCTTTGTACCCTACCTGCCACATAATTATTAACTCTAATGTGACTACTCAACAGTTCCAGACTCAACGTGACTTGGACGGGTGAGTACAATACTTCATCCTAGGGTTAGTTTAAAGGCTGCGGTTAGGGATAGGTTTAGGCTGCAGTTAGGGTTAGCCTGTAGTTAGAAGGTTTAGGGTTAAGGTAAGGTTGCGTTTAGTGTTAGGCTGCGGTAATGATTAATGTTAGTGTAAGACTTAAGTTTTGGCAACACTATAGTCAATATAATAATACTATTGCCCACAGTGTTGGCAGGAAAGCAACCCTGTCAAGTTTATTTGTATTGACAAACATACACTGGCAGACTAATGTTGTCAAATAATTGTGTGAATGTTAATCAAATAACATTCTAACATAACACACCCAGAATTTTTCTATTTAAATATTAATATTTGATGTTGAAGGCAACATTTATGGAACAGCGCTCGCTTTACGAAATAGATTAACTGCAATTTAAGTATTGGTTCAGCTAAAGAAATGTATTACTTCTAGTGTGCGCCAATAACAGGTGCTTTTTACTATATTGCTGGGAGAATTCATCGGAACGAGTGACCTGTTTCGCAACTTCTGTTCCTTGGAACCTTTGTGATGTTGTGTCACATAAGCTGCATGACTCACTTCTGTTATGGTAAAATATTGCTATAAATAAAACCACAATAAAGAAAAACAAAGAGTCAATTCTATCTATAAATAATAGCTCATACAGCATATAGTCTCATTTGCATATCAATCGTATTTTATGAATCTTTGGGACAGATAACTAGGAGCCAGATTCAGACCTCTGAATGTTTTCCATATGGCAGTCTGCATGGAAGAGGAGGGAACGGTCGGGGCCATTGTTCCGTGGCCAAAGCTGATGGGGCCCGCCATCATAAGGGGGCTAATGCGCAGGGAAGAACTTCCCTGCGTACTGGCCAGCTGTTAGCGTAGGTCTACGTGGC
Organism: Limnodynastes dumerilii; assembly: GCA_011038615.1. Classification (NCBI taxonomy): domain Eukaryota; kingdom Metazoa; phylum Chordata; class Amphibia; order Anura; family Limnodynastidae; genus Limnodynastes; species Limnodynastes dumerilii. Next base: position 72,629 of record WWET01000072.1, on the reverse strand, counting down.
CCCATCCCATGTGATATCACATAGGGGCGGGGCCCTGTGGATGTGTCCTGGGCCCTGCAACTTCTGCCAGCGGCCCTGCACCTGTCACTCCCCTCTCTTGTAAGTGCTGCCATAGACGTACCTTAAGTGTCCTGTGCGGATCAGCGGTCTCACACTTAAACCCAGCCCCTACTGGAAAATTTGCATCTCCACACCGGGAGGTCTGTATCGTAACATCTGGCGCCAGAAACACACCCGACTCCCGCAAGCAGCTTTTGGCCCAATATCCTGTCATAATGGTTCGGGTTGATATCATTTCTTCCCTCTCCTTTACCTATAACAATTAATGTTTTTTAGATTGAGTCATGTTTAGATTCTAGTTCATCTGTATAGTGCGATTTAAACTCATTGTTTAGAGTGTAATATACAGGTTTATTATTATTGACGTCCCAGGATAAAACGGTACGTTATTGACAGATTTAAAACACATACGTCTTCCCTTGTACAATATGGATAATCCTCCTTTCACTGACTTGAAATGAGAGAATTTTCTGCTCGCATTTTGAGACTTGGATCCATGATGAACAACTCCAGGATCCCCATGAATCATAATCACATATGTCACATTTGTTAAAGGCACTCGCTACCCGGGTAAAATATTATTGCCAACGTATTTACAATGTCCCAGTGGTTTGATGTATCAGACAAGCAGAGTATTAATGTGCCGGGTTTATCAATTATTCTATGTTACTTCCACCAGTCCATCAGATAAATGGATGGGGCTAAATTATGTATAGAAAATATCCTCAATATGTTCCACTCTCTTCATAGAGGAGCAGAGGAGATTGTAGCAACATGAAAGGAAAAGGAAAGTAGGGAGAAGACTTTCTAGAGAGCGGAATGAAAAAGTTAGGGACGCAACTGGAGAAAGAAGAACATTTTTTTGAGTTTAAAGGGCCGTATTCAGAGCACCGTTTCCTTAAAAGTACGCAATTATACGCACAGCCGGTGCAGGCCACACTCCCTCTCACCCATGACACTCCCCTCTCTCTGCTATGATGTTGGTGACTTCCGCCTCCATAAACCACTTATAACTTTCCATCAGCAGTTGAGTGCGCATGTATCCTTCGTACGTGCGATTCATGTTAGGCACGCCCACATACCTTCATTTAAATGCCTTCCCCCGCCCATTTTTATTTAAATTTTCACGAGCGTATTATTGCGTTGCAAATCTGGACGTATGAACCCACGTGCAATTCACGAGTCCGTCCGTGAGGCGCTAATGCACTTCTAGTCAAAGTAAAGTACATACTAAAAGTATTACGCGTGCGCAGCTGAAACGTACCTAAAAATACGCACGCAAGTCACCGTCTAAACGATTCTCTGATTCCGGCCCAAAGTCATGATTACAAACCTATCCATGTCTTTTGCCTGTGACTGGTATGATGGGGGTATTGCATGAAATAGATAATGGGGTAGATCCAGAACTACGTCCGTCTTTTAGACAAAAACGATACGCAGATTACGTACAGTAGCTACTACGCATGCGCAGTAGCTATTTTTCATTGAATTACGTCCGTCTATGGGAGACGGACGTAGTTCTGGATCCGGCCCAATGGGGGTGATTTAGAGATGCGACTGCGAAAAGATCGCAAATATACGCATCTAAGGTTAAGATCTTAGCAGGTTACAGCCCACTGTTTAAATAGTCACTCCCCTTGCAAACAGCGGCGGATCTTAAAGTTAGACCACCATTGACTAACCCTAACTCTGCGCTGGCAGTTGAGATCTTAAGTGACGTAGTAGCGTATATTTAAAATCCTAAGTGTCTGCCCGCGCCCACATTCCCTCATTTCCCTGCCTCCCCCCGCCCATTTCCATGCAAATCCTTTAGATCTTAAACTTTCGCAGCACTTAAGATCTTAAGTGCTTGCGATCGATTCAAAGTTACGCTCTTAGTGAATTTACGCTCCTAACCGCTACATAGATGGCGTTGCACTATTACTACGCATGCGCAGTTATGTGAATTTTCTAAGATCCTAAATATACGCACCTAAGTTGCTTAAAAATTGTATCTCTGAATCAGCCTCAATGTTCTTAGATATAGCTTGAAAGCTGTGGAGTGAAGAAAGGACAGAGGATATTGCACATCCATTTTAACGTTTTAATGTGTGACGCTTTGACTGATGGTATTCTCAGACTCAGTGGAGCAGAGCACATTATATTAAACTCCTTCTGACATGTTTACTAGTCTGAACTTTCCAACACTGTCACTAGAGGGACAAATCAACTATCGTCCTGCCCCAGGAAATGCACCTACCTCCAAGGGCCCATTACTAGGTAATTAGGGCCTTAAACTTCCAATTTTCCTCAAACTGCTAAGTGAACTTATGAAAATGCCTTTATAGTAGAGTCTTTTCCAGTAATTTTTATTTCCTCTTTTAATTCTAGATTTGGACCTGTCATCCAGGCTCTAGGATCTGTGCATGAAAGTTGTGTTAAATTGTCTAATTCTCCTGTGCGTCATCCCCTTTAGGCAAAGAGTATACAGGGGATGTCGACACCTCTGAATAGCTGGATAAAAGCACGAAGTAACTTGGCGATTCAGCGCTCAACAGTGATGCCTGCTTGATGACGTTACGCTTGATGGGGACGGCTGTTTTACTATACTATGCTTGACGGGGACTGGACATGTCGGTATCATACTTTCTGTTACTTGTAACGTTAGTTACTGCTCGCCGCAGTATTGAGTCTCAGTAGTCACTCCTACGCTACCTCCTGCTACCCTTGGAGCCTATCCACTATATTGGAATCTGTGCGCCACCAGGCTTGCAGTTAGACTCTAGTCCAGCGTGGTCCGTTTACGGACCAACGCTAAGTCCAGTGCATGACAGTGGGTATGGTTAGGCTGCAGTGAAAGGGTAGGTAGGGTTAGGCTGCAGGGAAGGGGCAGGTAGGGTTAGGCTGCTTTAGTGTTTTCAGTAAATTAAGTTCATTTTTGTAGACATTCGTACGCTGTCAACATAATGTTGTCGAGTGTATGAATGTTGAAAAAAATGACATTTAAGCTTTTATACCCCACCCATACACAGAAAAGAATGATCTCTAACATTTAGCTTCATTTAGATTCAGATGCAGAGGTGTCAGGTGTGACACTGAGAAGGTCTCTGTCAGGTGCTGAAGGTGTCTTTTCATTTGTTAAGAAGGAATTAAGAATATAAATTTTTTTCATGTGAAAAAACTTTAAAGGACCTTAATAATAATAATAATAATAATAATTGCTCCTTAGTCTGAATGGGTCCAAATATATTAGTGTGGCATTACATGTATGCCAGGGTTGCCGACTCTCCCGGAATATCCGGGAGACTCACGAAATTTGGGCAGTTCTCCTGGTATCCCGGGAGAGCCGGCAAAGCTCCCGCAAGCCCCGACAAGCTAATCATATCTGTTGTAATCCCTAGAATTACTAAGGATGGGCGGGGCTTGATGATGTCATCAAGCCCCGTCTATCCAATGTAATGCTAGATATTACCTGAATGATTGACGGGGGTGGGACTTAATTACACAATTTGCATAAATAGCGTCATTAAGCCCCGCCCCGATGCGGCCATCTATGGCTTCCCTCCAGGTTCTCCCAGAGGGAAGCTTTAAAAAGTCGGCAACCCTGATGTATATGCAATGCTAATAAACAGCTACAATTCGATCGGAACGTGCAAAAGTCTGGATTGGGCCCTTGGTGAAGAAGGTTTTATGCTCCATTGGTACAACCCCTATGATTTTTTAAAATCCCTCATTGTAGAATGCAAATCAAAATGGGTGTTGTTAAGTGTGTCCTATTCACAGCTTTTCAATTTATGGCAATGACATTATATGGCCAATAGCTATCTATTTTTTCTGAGAGTGTGCACTGTGATTTGGCTGCTGCTCCCTGGAGCAAATGTCAGCTTTATAGTGTAAGGGATGTATAGAAAAACATAAATAGTATATTAAACCTAAGAAAACTGTAATAGTATTAGTTCCTAATGATAATTAACTAAACACAATCCACATGTTATAAATGACATGTTACACTTATTTATAGAATAGAATAATAAACATATTATTTTTTCAAAATGTCAAATAAAGTATATTTCTGTGACAGTGATGACGATTTGCATTTTCCTGCCCTCCCGTGTTCCTGTTTTCTTTTGCCTGTGTATTATGAGAGACTGGGGCAATCCAGTTCTATTGTTCCCCGACTTATTGCAAAGCAATTAACCCACTGATGAACCCAGAGAGATTCCTCAACAGAATGAACCTAACCGCAGCGAAATCTGTGAATGATGTGATTTATTGATTGTGTGAGAGCCAAGCACTGGGGAGTGTGTCTGTATTGTATGCAGAGCAGCCTGTGTATTATGAAGGCTGAACCCTGTCTGTTTATGTATCACGGGTGATGATTTTATTACCCTTCCATACTGGTTGTTGATATGAGACCCTCGTAGGACAGTGAGGCTGTACATATTATAGCCAGAGTATGGAGGCTTCCGTAGAATGTGTATCTGAACTACAAGTAGAGCATTGTATACTTATGTAATACTCATGTGGCAGTGTATTCAAATAATATAATATACACAGAGCATTATCTATACTGATCAGAGCTCAAAGTGAGGGTGTATACGGGGTATGCCATTACAGTCACTTCTCCCACGGATTTAATTTAAAAAGTTATAAATCTCCATTCACTTCTATTATTTCAATATCTTCATACCGCCGCTTCTAAATTTCCACTTTGACCACTGATATTATATATACAGAGCAGAGTTATACATGTTATGCATGCTAAAATATTCTGTGGTCTATCACATAGGTTGAAGAGGTCAGGCATAGCTATAAGACCCACAGAAATAGTCAGCACCATGGATAATAACCACCGATTCAGGGCTGTGCTAGGTCTCTGGTCAGCCGTTGCGAGTCCCCGCTGCGATGGGTCACATTGCGAAATAGGGACAGCCGAAAGTTGCTTTTCGGCTGTTCCTTTTTGGAATGAAAGCCATTGCAGACATTTTTTCTTCTGAATGGGAGAGTATGAGAGAGAAGAGCCGGCGCCGGACCACTGGAGAGGTGAGCAATCCTTTCTGGGGATTTAGGATTAGGCT
>WWET01000072.1:17145-36360 GCA_011038615.1 Limnodynastes dumerilii | reverse complement strand
GCAGAGGCTGTCACTGCTTCAGTGACAGTCTCCGACGGGCTGCAGCAGCTGCGCGCCGGGAGAGGGACGCCGTCAGGGAACCAGGAAGCAGGTAAGTGCGGCGTCTGCCGCGGTTCGTGATAGGGTTCCTGTCTGCTATTTTGAATGCTCAAGTTCATGTTTGTATACTTGTGCTTCTGAACTCATATCTCCTGTCTAGTGTTGTGTGAGGATTTTGGGTTGTGATTCGATTCCTGTTCAAACACCTTTGCTACAGATCTTTCTTGGGAGCTATTACCAGGGGCCGCAACATATTAGGTGTCAGCAGCCAAGCCTTTCTCCACCATCATTTGTGAAACAATTTGGAAACTCAGGTGTTGTCCAATCTGTCAGAAGATGTCTCTGTTGCAGGATGAGATCGTTAGAATGCATGGTGAGTGTTACGACACCGCTGGGGTGTCTGGGAGTAAAGGTACCCCGGGATTACCTTGGCCGAGGACCGGGGTGACCGGGTAAAAAGACAATAAGGGACGAGCAACTCACCCTGGTGTAGAGCCTGAGATCGGACCGAGTTTTCGCTAGGGCCCCTGATGGTGGGGATAGGCTGGAACTGGTAGGAATCCGTCAGGATACAGCCCTGGAGAGAATGCCCGGGAGAGGAACGAGAGTGGAAGCAGGACAGAAGGGCTGGGTGAGAAAAAGCGGGTAAGTAGGGCGAGTAGAACCAGAAGGGACTGGTCTGCGACAAACAACAGCGAACACTGAACGGACGAGACTGGGAAGGCAATACAGGACTGACTAACACCACAAACTGGGAAACTCACAGTCTCACTCACACTAACTCCCCTAAGGGATACAAGTACAGGCACTCAGGAAAGGAAGGGTTAATACACAGAGGCAGAGGAACAATGAGGGATAAAGAGAGATGCAGACAAAGGGGTCACAGGCAGGAACAAGACAGGATAACAATGGGGCACTCAAGAAAGTAATAAGCACAAGGCAGAAGATAAGAGGCAAAGAGACAGAGATAAGCACGGGGCAGCAGACGCTATAACCGGCGGGGCTGTGGTGGACTTGCCACTCCATTTACAGGGAGACTGGCCAATCAGAGAACAGAGATTGGACCAGCCTCCCTGACCTAACAACTATGCGTCCAGGCTGACGCACAGAAGGACGAGGCATGTGTTCTGGTTGCCCAGCAACCAGGACAGCGGGGATGCGGCAGAGTAAACAGCAGCGGACGGCACATGGCTAATTAGCATGTCGTCCGCCCATGTGACCAGGCCAGGACACAGCCGCAGGACGCAAGCAGGGGACGCGGCAGTGTAAACAGTGGCGGACGGCACATGGCTAATTAGCATGCCGTCCGCCCATGTGACCAGAAGCCAGGACATGGCCGCAGGACGCAAGCTGGGGAGCCCGCCGGGAGCGGCCTGTAACAGTGAGATATGCAGGATGGCTGTATCTTTGATGCCACCATTGCCTCAGAGTGTTCCCAGGAAGTATACTTGGTGGACTATGGTGAGGAATGCTTGTAAGAAGTTTGCAGTTGTGCAAGGACACATTGCACATACTGTGCCCTTGCAAAACTCATATGCAGCACATGGAGGCCTGGAGTGTACTTCAACAGGTAATGTAGCACATGAGGTGTTGAGGGAACCTGATGGTGAGAAAAGGGAATCCCTGAAAAGGACTGCGCTTCTTGTGGGGTATTCTATGGTTAGGGGTATCCACCTGGAAAGAGGTCCTGAAAATAGGATTCCGGTGAAGTGCTTGCCTGGAGCTACAGTTCCATGTGATAAAAAAGTGCATTTTAAATATTCTAAAGACAGTGAGCAAGAAAAGGGAGGTTGATGTCATTATCCACCTTGGGACAAATGACTTGGCCAATGCTGGAGTTGTGACTGTTAGAGATGAATTTAGAAAGTTGGGAACTGCACTTAAGCAGGTGGCAAATACTGTTACTTTATCTGAAGTGCTGCCAGTAAACAGATGCGCATTGATGATTTCAATCTGTGGCTTAGGAAGTGGTGTCATGAGGAAGGATTTGGGTTCATAGAACATAGCCATGCCATCTGGCAAAACAGAAAACTTGTATAAAAAGGAAAGCTTGCCCCCATCTTCTGTGGGAACAGATATTCTAAGTGAGCAGTTTGAATACTTTATTAGAAACCATTTAAACTAGGAGAGGGGGCAGTGATACAAATAATAAAAATAATAATAAAAATAGCTGCTCCCCTACAAAAAAGTGTTGTGTGGCCAGTCAATAATGACAGATAATATAGCCGCAAAAATTAACGGAAAAAAAAATATAAAAAGTAATATAAACATAATTAGCAATAATAATAAACTGAGGAATAGGAGATTCATAATGCAACCTCTCAGAGCAATGTGTGCAAATGCTAGGCGCTTAGGAAATAAAATCCCTAAATTAATTGCAATAATGGCAAGGGATAATCTCAATATTGTGGGAATCACAGAATCATGGTGCAATGAAAATCATGACTGGGATCTAGCTATACCGGGTTATAATTTATTTAGACAGGATAAAGTAGGAAAAATTGGAGGAGGCATATTAATGTGCGTTAAGTAAGGGTTAAATTCAACTTTAATAGGGCATATTGGAGAAAAAACAGAGGCACTTTGGGTAACCATAGAAACCCAGGGGGTTATTCTTCGTATTGGAGTGATATATAGGCCACTAGGGCAAGAGGAGGAAATGGACAATGTTCTATTGCAAGACATTGCTAAAATTGCATTAAAAGGGGAGGTAATAATCTTGGGAGATTGTAATCTCCCTAATATGAACTGGGATGAGTCTTCAGCAAGGTCCACTAGAAGTGGGGACATTTTAAATTAATTACTGGGAGTGTCCCTTAAGCAACTGGTGAGAGAGCCCACTCGCAAAGAGGTCATCTTAGATTTGGTACTTACAAAAGGTGACAGAATCTCAGAAGTAAGTGTGGATGAGAACCTAGGATCCAATGACCATCAAGCAGAATGGTTTAGTATAATGACTGAGAGAGACACGTGCGACACAGAGATGAGGGTGCTAGACTTTAGGAAGGCATATTTTGTGAAAATGGGGAAATGTGTAAGTGATTCTTTGGCATAGTGGAGGCACATGAAAGGAGTACAGGAGCAGTGGGGAAATAAAAAAAATGCATTATTAAGAGCAACAGACCTTTGTATAAGAAAGGTTAGAAAAAACACCAGAAAAAAAAAACCAATGTGGTTTACAAAAGAGCTAGAAACTATAGTGAAAGCAAAAATAGATGGCCTTTTGGAATTATAAGCAAACTCAAAAAAATGATGACAGGGAGGATTATTTTACAAAACAGAAGGTTAAAAAGGTTATCAGAGCAGAAAAGGCACAAACTAAAGAAAAACTGTCCCACTTGGTATGAAAAAGTTTTTTTAGGTATATAAATGAAAGGCTAAAAACTAAAGAGGGTATTGTAAGGCTCAAAACGGAGAGTGGGATTCTTATTGAGGGTGAAAGGGCTGTGGCAGATCATCTTCACAAGTATTTCTGTTCAATATTCACAAAAGAAAGAGAGGGGAAGGAGTGAATAATTACAGCCCAAATCGGGTGGCCACCATCTCCATAGAACGTGGAATCGCCATGGGATAAGGGCAGGCAAGCGTGTTTGATAAAAGCACCCGGCTCCCTGCACACATCTTCACGTAAGTTGAGCCCGTCAGCACTGCGGGCGCAGCGGGCATTAGTCACACACACGTGGTGTGCATCGGCCACAACAGAGCATCTCATGCCCTGCTCCACTTCCTGACATTACTGAAACCTGGTGATTGTTCTGCAGGAGGTGGGTGTTAGTGAGGGGACATAACCTGAAGGGAATATCTGGCAGTGGTGAATTGCGCCTGTGGTGTATCCCCCCCTCCTCCCCCCTGCCTCTTCTCCTCTACATTATCTAACAGAGACATTACAATGCACCAATAGCTGTGACTGCAAAATTGTAATACCTGAAGTATAAAGAGTATCATAAATATAGAGAAAAACACCGTGCTGGGAAATAAGTGGATGGGTTGATAAGTAATAGCAGCAAGTGGTTCAAACTATAAAATACATTTATTATATTCAAACATGAATTAATTGTTAAGATATGGTACACAAAAAATTGCAATATATAACAAATAAATAATGAACAAATATGGGGACAGAAATAGCTGTATAAAAAATGGATATGACACCATGAGAGATGAAAGTTATTGTAACATCACCTCACAGCCCGCAGGGAAGCCACTAAGATGTGAGTAGGTGGCCAAAACGGTAGGTAGATAGATAACTATAACTGTGAGATAATGGGCCAGATCCAGAACAACGCTTGTGAGCGAATTTACGCGTGGCGGAGACGTAAAATCGCCTTTTGCCTTTTGATAACAAATTCAATTGGTTACCGTACTAGCAGCGGTGATTGCAATTGGACCTCAGTTCAAATATCAAACGTCAGGATGGCTGTATAATTGTGGATCCCAGAGACATGTGCGCTACACGCTGCTGGGCGTTCCCAGAACGGAGCTTTTGCGAAGGATGATATCGCGTCTGTAAATAGTGCCACAAATAGAGGTAAAAACGAGGCTCCAGGACTTTAAAACAGCTGATGATTCTGCCCCAAAAGATATTTGAATCCGCATGCGACGCGTTTCATTCCTGGATTGGAACTTTATCAAGCATAGAGCGAAGAATAGGTTCCACCTACTTATAGTGAGTTCGTATTTTATAGTTTGAACTACTTGCTGCTATTTCTTATCAACCCATCCACTTATTACCCAGCGCGTTGTTTTTCTCTATATTTATGTTCTTCTAGTATTGCACAACTAGTAACCAGCGCAGGACAATCTCTGGTTTGGGCTGTTTTTGAGTGTCATTGAGAAATTATACATTTCTCTATATATTATATTATTATTAATTTTTATCAGTTGTCAGATTTATTTATTCATTGGTTATCTTCATTTTTATTTATATATATTTTTTTTACTTCTATATATTTTTTGGATGCCAATGTGCTGTATTTTATTTTATTTATTTAGTTACTCGCTGATTTATTTATTAAATTGGTGGGTAATTTAATTTATTATATACTTACCCTTGATCCCAGTGTCCTGGTTAGCGCTCGTCATTTTTGTGTTTTTATAAAGAGTATCATAACCTTCCCAATGCTTCTGTGATGATCTATTGAACCAAATCCCAACCAGGCTTCTGTGATGATCTTTTGAAGTGCATATCAGCCAATGCTTCTGGGGTGTTATACTAAAGTGAATATCAACCAATGCTTTTGTGATAATCTATTGAAGTGAATGTCAGCCAATGCTTCTGTGATGATCTATTAAAGTGTATATCAGCTAATTCTTCTGTGTTGATCTATTGAAGTGAATATCAGCCAATGCTTTTGTGGTGATCAACAAGTGAATATCAGCCAATTCTTCTGTGATGACCTATTGGAGTGAATATCAGCCAATTCTTATGTGATGATCTATTAAAGTGAATATCAGCCAATGTCTTTGTGATGATCTATTGAAGTGAATATCCGCTAAGGCTTCTGTGATGATCTATTGAAGTGAATATCATACATCCCTTAATGAATCCTTTGGATATAGAATCGTTATCTGTTGTACATAACTTTTATTACGGATGAGGCCAAGTGACTTTATTGCCAAGTTTACTGCGGGAGCATAAAGTTATGTACCATTATCTTGGGATCTACTTCCGCCAACCTGGATATAATTACTTCTACATCGCCACCCTGTCACGGATTTGCCTCCTACTGACAACGGAAGATATAATATCGAGACTGTCATAGCCTGGATAATTGTCTTGCAAATCATCCTTGGACATACTAAAGCTATGACTTCATATTTTGAAAGGACCCCTATACTGCTCTTTATATTTTGTCTTTTGTGTACCAGCTTGGACCTTTTCAGACAGCATCCCACACTTCTATTTGCTAACTGGGGTACCGTGAGTATATAACTGACAATTTAAAGCCGCAATCATCCTGTCCTTAATTTGATAAGTACTATAAAGCAATACTTTTTGATTCCTCATTTACTACCTGGAGGTAGTACTTCATCACATGACTTATAATAACACCTGTGGATGGTTGTCTGGTTAAAGGGTTAACTATCCTGCTACAACTTTACTCTTAAATTGATACCTGAACTACCCTTGTTTTGTGAGTTAACAAATTAGCATTATATTGTTTTTCTGCTATTGCTAAAATAGTGTTGCATGCAATTATCTAGACACTGTAGTGATAATTGAGCTATTTCACGTTTGCTCATCCTTATTACCTTAGTGATAAGATACTGTTTGTTGCTCGTTATACGTGGATAAGCGGTGCTATAGTTTATACCGAACACTCATTTTGCTTATTTTACATCCGTTACTGCACATAAATCAAATGTAAGGTTTATTTTTTTTTTTTTATATAACAGTGTGGGTGACCCTATTAATCTGCCATTATATCTTTGTATGGTATGAAGAGATACATAGAATTGTTCATCCTTAGTGCTCCCCAAAAATGGGTAAAACAAACAAAACTGTGGTTGCCGAATCTGCTTCCGCTAAGAGCCAACCTACCTCACCAAAGTCGCCACCTCATTTATCGGATGATTTGGCAACTCCTGCCATTTTTGCGTCACAATCTCCCTCTCCCTCCTTTACAGCGGAAACTGTAAAGGAAATTTCTATGATATTATTACCCCAAATCGACACACTAGATAAAAAACCAGATAAAAAATTAGATCAACAGTTTGGTGACTTACAAGACATGTTAGCCTCCGCTATTACTCAAGTACAATCAAATACTCAGAGGCTTACTGAAGTGGAGCAACGAGTTGGGGACTCAGAGGACGCTCTCACTTCATTACAAAATACGGTTTTAGCTCAGTCCCAAATTATCGCGACTCTCACAGAAAAACTTGACAATATCGAGAACCAGAACCGACGCAATAATTTGCACTTTATAGGTATCCTGGAAACTGATAGGGATAGGGATTTGATTACATACATCCAAACAGATTTATTTATGGCTCTTAAGATAAACCCAGGCCATGCAAATATGACCATTGAGAGGGTTTACCGTCTTGGCCCTGACCGACAGAGAAATGGCGATAGACCAAGGGCGGTAATCACTAAATTTCAGGGACAAGGAAGCAGTGCTCAGAGTTTACAGAAGTAATAGTCACGCAGAAGAGGCATGAATTTACCCCTTTATGTAAATTTCTCTTTGAGCATAATGTACGTTTTGCCTTGTTATATCCTGCTAAATTGCGTATTACTAGTGGTGATAGAGAGCATTTTTTTGATGATCCTACTAAAGCTAGAGCTTTTATGCAAGATATGGATTTGCCAGACTCTGTCCCTCTGCGGTCACCCACTAATGAAAATGTTTTTTGTTTTTTTTATTCTTTATTTGTAAATTTGAACAAGATTTCCAGGCAGCAAAACAGAGAAGAAAAAACAGCCCAGTAGAGTGGGTTACATTACAATTCAATAATGTTTATACCTCAATACTAAAACCACCGGAACCCGATTCACAGGTTTTGCGTCCCGGAGTAAATATGCTTATTTAAACACAGGAAAACTGCTGATAAAGTAAAGAGACAAAAAAGACAGACAGAGACAAAATGGGGGGGGAGAGGGTGTATGATTGGGTGAGGTGGGGAACACCTGTAGAGCAGGCACACTCGAGAGATATTTGCAGGCCAGACTAAGCCAAAGGTGATCACTGGGAGGCTATCACTTCATGACCGCTAGGTACTTGGGTGACCGTCGGAATTCCAGCCAGCGGAACCAGACCGCCACGTAGGTTTGATATCGCATGGAGGGGGGCAGCAGGAGGTCATCCATTGACTCGTACCAATTGACTCGTGAAAATGTTTAACGCAAAAGATAGCTTCAAACTTACTGGTTATTGTTAGAATTACTTTGCTTAATTGCTCTGTTTAAAATGAACAAATTATGGTTCATGTTACAGCTTTCTATTATTAGTTTGTTTTTTTATTCAGTAGTCTTTTATTGGTTTTTCAAGACATACAACAAAACAAATCAAACATACAAAACGCGAAAAACAAAACAAAATACCTCCACCCCTGGAGGCACTGCCAGAGAGACAACAAGCCCCACCCGGCCCGAAACACGGGCCAACAGAGCATAAAATATAATAACAACAGAATCAGGCACATACATTGTACACCTACGCACTGTGCCCAGACAACTGTAGACAGCCGCCTAAGTAAGCAGCCTTCAGGGAAGTACAATACAGTGGTAACATAAGTGCAAATCATACATTAGCGTTAAATGCATTCAAACAATTAAATAACAGTTCATCTCTAAGGACCAGGAGCTAACATTAGCTTCCTTCATCTCTCAACACTGGACAACAGTTATATCTAGTCACCCGAATGTTGCGTCAGGGGGAATTGAGGGGGAGGGGCCGCCATCCAAAACCTCTAGATCACTCTATTCCTACAATACCCGCTCAACTACGTTTGCATAGGAGAATCAGGTGGCTGCAGACCCACGCCATAGGGGGATTCACACCATCTTGTCCATATTTTGTGATATTTGTGCAGGGCTTTACGTTGTGTATATAAATACCTCTCGTGGCAATTGGTTTCATTAACTAGGGCAATCCAACTCTGCAATCTAGGGGGGTCGGGCTTAACCACAGTCTGGCAATAACAACCTTGGCCAATGTTGAAAGATTAAGTACATAGCGATATATAACTTTATTGCAAATTTCTTCTAAATTAACCCCAAATAGCACAAGGAGAGGGTCGATAGGTGGAAGACCCGCCTCTGTATCCCTAACACACGACCAAACCCTTTTCCAGAAGTCCAGTATCCATGGCCAGGCCCATAACAAGTGCCAGAAGTCCGCCTCAAGCGCACCACACTTTGGACAACTAGACGAGGCACGCAGACCAAGCCTATGCATACTCAGGGGAGTAAAGTAGACCCTATGAAGGACATAAAAATGGATTTGCTGGAAGCGCAGGCTTCCCTCGTGGCCTCCCTCGTACATCCCACCATGTGCTCCCAATCCTCATCCTCCAACACGCCAACATTCTCCGTCCATCTACGACGCAACTAAGGAAGAGCCCCTCGTTAAGAGTGCTATAAATATAGGATATGGCTCCATGTTGCCCCAGATCCTTCAATAACAGATTAATAGGAGAATCCCCAAGGACCGGCCCCCCACCCTCTAAACTACGAGGCTAAGGCATGCTGGAGCTGCAGATACGCAAAGAAATTGGAAGCTGGGAAACCAAACTCCTCCCTCAGCTGAGAAAAAGACTTCATCACCCCATTCAAGTATACCTGCCCCAAGGTTTGTAAGGGAGAGACAAACCAAATGTTATGGACCCGGAGAGAGAGAATTTCAGGGTAATTTTTATTATGCCATAATGGGACCTCTAAATCAATAACCTCACCCCCCAAGATCTGCCCAGCCTGCCTCCACACCTCCACCGCCTGCCTAACTAACGGACAGTCTAAGCCCCCAACCCTGCCTACCAGTAGTGTTTGTAAAGGGATGTGTCGCGGGGAACCTCGTTTGACCAAGGCGCTCGCCAGACCACCAGGACCCGAGCCATCAACCCATGTTATTAGGTGCGTCAGCTGCGCGGCTAAGTAATAATTTCTAAAATGGGGCAGAGCCAACCCCCCTCCGGACTTCGGTTGGCAAAGCGTTGCAATTTTCAGCTTCAGTTTTCGTCCCGCCTATATAAAGGATGAGAGCAGGCCATTCAATGCTGTAAATACTTTACGGGGAATATAGACTGGTGAGTGCTGCAGCACATATAAATACTTGGGTTGAATAACCATTTTTACTAGATTTATTCTGCCAGTAACGGTCAATGGGAGTTTTTGCCACACGTGGAATTTACTTTTAAATTGTACATCTATCGGGAGCAAGTTAAGCGAAACAAACTCTGCAGCGCTATGAGAGACCCAAATACCCAGATACTTAAAGCGGTTGGTCCACTGCAGAGGGCCCCTTGGAGGCTCCCTAGAGGGGTCAAGGCAACCCAGGGGAAATATGTGAGACTTGGTCCAGTTGATCCTAAGACCTGAGTACACCCCAAACGAATCTACCATACTAAGCAAGCTATCCATATCCCTACCTGCGTCAGAGAGAAATAGCAGAATATCATCCGCGTACATGGCGATTTTATCCACCGTCCCCCTGGCTGAGAGACCCTCTATACACAAACTAGCACGAATGAGACACGCCAGTGGCTCAATAGCCAGCGCATAAAGAGCCGGCGACAATGGGCAGCCCTGTCTCGTGCCATGTTCCAGGGGGAAAGAATCAGATGTATGTCCATTTACGCAGATCCTGGCCGCCGGAGCAGAGTAGAGCAAACGAACCCACCCGATGAACAAGAAATTGGGAGAAAGTTTTATAAACCGCTCACCAAAGCCAAACCTACGAAGCACCTCCCACAAGTAAGGCCATTCGACCAAGTCGAATGCCTTTGCAGCATCAAGGGACAAAACCGCGGCCCTAGGTGTGGATTCGTCCGTCAATTGAATATGGCTAAAGAGTCGGCGGAGGTTTATGGTAGTGGATTTACCCGGCATAAAGCCGGTTTGATCTGGGTGAATGATTTGAGTAATTACTTTATTTAATCTAGTAGCCAACAGTTTGGCAAGAATTTTCACGTCAGATGAAAGGAGGGAGATTGGGCGGTAGGACTTCGGGTGCATGGGTTCCTTTTCGGGCTTTGGGATCATGACTATAAGCGCCTCCAACATGGAGGGAGGGAGTTCCCCCAACTCAAAGAATTTGTTAAAGTGGGTTAACAATTGAGGGGCAAGAAATTGGGAGAAAGTTTTATAAACCTCCACCGGAATGCCGTCCACACCGGGGGTCTTACGGTTAGGGAAGGAGGCGATGACTCCCTCCAGTTCCGGAACCGAAAAGGGACCCAAGAAATCCACTGACTCCTGGGGGAGGGTGCTGAAGTGGACCTGGTCCAGATAAGCAGTCAGCTGCTCTGACGTATACTTCACTTGGGTAGAGTACAAGCTTTTATAAAACCAAAGGAATACCTCCGCTACTTCTGACCCCCTAGAGTGCACCCACCCCTCAGCATCACGGATAGCCGGGATGGCATTACTCCCTCTGGATTCCCTTCTATTATTAGTTTTAGTTATTGGATCCTTGTCCAACTGGTTTTGGACGGGACACAAATTGTTCAGGTAGAAAATTTCAAAAAGACGTATTATAGAGTTCAGATTATCTTTGTTGCATTTTATTCAGATTGGGTTTCAGCAATAAATGTCAATGCGGGTTGTACAATGTGTCAAATGATGCTATCTCCAATGCCGAGCACCTGTTTATGTCTCCTATCTCTATAGTTTTTCAAACTATCTGTTTTTATATAAACAGAAAAAAACTCTTTACCCAGCGCTAATAATCTGCAGCTGCCACGACTTGAAACGAGTGTTCCACAGAAAACACTGATTGTAGCTTGAAAATTGTGTGTAGTCACAAGCACCGCTGAAAGTGTCAATAGAGCTGGTACAACGGCAAACCAGAGCCAAAGTTTCTCCAGGGATAATTCCAATTTTATCCCTCACAGTATAAGTCCCAAATGCGTTCTTCCTTGCAATATCCCCACCGCAAACCATGTAAACAAGGGAAACAGAGAACCGTTAAGAACAGCGTTTATTTAGCAGACTAAAATACTGCAGGCAGTACCACATAAAACAAACAAGTAAAATAAGTAAAAAAAACGGAGGAGCAAGACAGCGGGTCAGATCATACCTAGGTAGGATGGTATACAGGGGCAGATGGTAAGGGATCCCATTAAAGCACCTCTGTGAGACTCAACTGGATATGACTGCAAGACCTCTAGCTCCTCCATCCGACGCGTTTCAGCCAGGTATCTCTGGCCTTTCTCAAGGTGTAGTGGTACGTATCTAATTAGGAGGGTTTAAATATCCCTTCCTCTCTTTTGATTGGTGGTAGGAATTTAAAGGGCAACCCTTTAAGTTCTAGGAGGCAATTTAACCCTAATCGGTTTGCTTGAAGCATGATATTCCAGGAAATGAACTTTTTCTAACATTCTTATGTCTGTAAAAACTACTAAAGAAAATGTTTTATTACAACTATATTTATGTATGTAATAAGTCTGTATTGATATCATGTATATTTGTTGATTTTTTTTTTAAATGAATGTCTAAAAAACTGTATTCATGATCAATGTACAATGTTGTTATGTATTGTTATGCTGTAAAATACATTTTGTGATGCATAATTATTGCATTTAATTGTTACAGAATGACATATATTATGTTGCTATTTAAATATGTGCTTGTATATTGCTCCACTTTGCATTTTTCACTTATCTATAAGTGTATATGCTTAAAGCAAACCGATTAGGTTAAATAAACGCTGTTCTTAACGGTTCTCTGTTTCCCTTGTTTACATGGTTTGTGGTGGGGATATTGCAAGGAAGAACGCATTTGGGACTTATACTGTGAGGGATAAAATTGGAATTATCCCTGGAGAAACTTTTGCTTTGGTTTGCCGTTGCACCAGCTCTATTGACACTTTCAGCGCTGCTTGTGACTACACACAATTTTCTATCTGTTTTTATATGTATATGTGTGTATATATATATATATATATATATATATGTATGTATGTATATATATGTGTATGTATATATATATGTCTATCTTATTTTTAGATGCCTATTACGACTTCTGGAGAAATAGCTAGAGTAAAGCCTTCTTCGGGTTTGCGGATTGTCTCCTAGAACGTTAGTGGGTTGAATTCACCCGTGAAATGTAGATAGGTGATTGCCCACTTAAAATCAATGAACCCAGATATCGCCTTGCTCCAGGAGACACACTGGAACGACCCACAGAGGGCCACTCTGAAAAGTCCATAGATAGGTGAATGTATTATGGCATGTCATTCCACCAAAACAAGAGGGGTTGCAATTTTATTGCACAAACGCCTATCATATACAAATGAGAAAAGTTTTATCGATCCACAAGGGCGTTATATTGTCTTAAACCTCCTGATAGCTAGAGTAAAATATACATTGGTTAACCTATACGCTCATAACAGACCAAATCAGGCCTTCTTCGCGTCATTATCTAACACTCTCCTACAGCAGGATACCCCCAATCTGATTATGTGAGGTGACTTCAATACAGTGGATAACCCCAATTTAGATAGATCTCAGGGACAGACACATGCACAAGGGTCAACATGGGAAGGTATACATCTTTTGAAAAATCGGCATGGATTGTCAGATCCATGGCGATTACTAAATCCATCTGATAGATCTTATATTTTCCATTCCAGGGTACATAAAACCTTCTCAAGGATTGACTACATTCTCACCTCAGACTACCTTTTCCCTAAAATAACAAATGCAACACTCAAAGACATTGTGGTTTTGGATCATGCACCCGTGTTAATTGTTCTCCATCTTAATGATTCTGACCCTCGACAATTTTCTTGGAGATTTCCCAATTATATGAATCTGATGATTTTAAGGAATTTTTGAATTCTCGTTGGTCGGAATTTGTGGATGATAACTTAGAACATTGGGGGGATCCTATGTTGTGATCCTATTTGTTCTGGAACACTACAAAAGCAGTTATACGAGGACATATACTCTCATACCAGGCAAAACAAAAAAAAATATATCATGAAAAATATAATGTCTTATGAATGAATGAATATAAACTGGAGGGTGGTAGATTCAAAGGAAATGTGCAGAAAAATTACTTCACTGAAAGGGTGATAGATAAGTGGAATATTCTCCCATCTGAGGTGGTTGAGGCCAATACAGTAGAACAATTTAAACATGCTTGGGATAAATATAAGGGTATCCTAAATTGTAAACCAAATTGAGGGTAAATAGGGTCTAAGGTCAGTATAGTTTTCAATAAACAAATGGGCAGACTAGATGGGCCATGTGGTTGTTATCTCACTTTCTATGTTTCTATGTACTTCATGACAGATGGGATCTTGTTGAGTCTTGACGCGGAGAAGGCCTTTGATAAAGTGTCCTTGATTTCTCCTAAATCGCCTCAAATCACGTGATTTAGAGCTTAAAAATCACCAAACTGGATTCATTAAGCTCCAAATCACACGATTTGCGTGTGATTTGGAATCGCCAGTGTTTACGTCGCAATCCCGATTTTTTTTAATGTTAAACATATGTCAATTGCTATTCATTACGGACGATTTCACCGAATCGCGGTGAAATCGCCTTTAAATCACAAAAAAATCACAAAAATTTAAATCGCAGCCAGAGAGGTGCGATTTCATTTTTTGAGCCGATTGTGACCACCAAAAACACATGTCCGTATAACAGACATGTGTTTTTGTGTGTGTAAAAACCTAAGTGCTGCATGGCTTTACACTGTACACGCAGCGCCTGACATTGAAACAAACCTAAGTGCTGCATGGTTACAAGTGTAACCATGTTGTGCTGATAGAATTACAAGGCTCAGCTTTGCTGATCCTTGTAGTTCCATCAGTACAGCATGGCTACAGCTTGCAGCCATGCAGCACTTAGGTTTCTTTCAATGTCAGGCGATTTGCTGTGATTAGTTAAAGGGCTAATCGCTGTGGTTTTCTAATGAAAATCACCGCGATTAAGCCCTTTAAACATCGCGGAGCATCGCCTGTGTTTGAAGCAAATCGCGTGTTAATGAATTTGAAAGATTTTTTTAAAAAATCGCAGCAAAATCGCCGCGATGGGCTGCGATGTCAAATCGCATAAAAAAATCGCGTTTAATGAATGAGGCCCCAAGAAAGGCAAGAGCAACTAAACATGTATAGCTTAGAGAAGAGAAGGGAGAAGGGGGACATAATAGTAGCTTTCAAATATATCAAGGATTGTGACTGGCTAGAGGAAGGTGGCAATATTCAAAGGAAGAGGTGTAATAGAACACGAGGGCATGAATATAAACTGGAGGATGGTAGATTCAGAGGAAATTTGCGGAAAAATTACTTCACCCAAAGGGTGATAGATAAGTGGAATAGCCTCCCATCTGAGGTTAACACAGTAGAGCAGTTTAAACATGCTTGGAATAAATATAAGGATATCCTGAATCTTAAACTAAATTGAGGGTAAATAGGGTCTAGGGTCAGTATAGTTTTAAATAAAC
The DNA here is from genome assembly GCA_011038615.1 of Limnodynastes dumerilii. Taxonomy (NCBI): domain Eukaryota; kingdom Metazoa; phylum Chordata; class Amphibia; order Anura; family Limnodynastidae; genus Limnodynastes; species Limnodynastes dumerilii. The sequence goes on along the minus strand of WWET01000072.1, from coordinate 21,206 downwards.
AACTGGACAGACTGGATGGGCCATATGACTCTTATCTGCTGTCACTTTTTATGTTTCTATCAGGGGCTCTAGTGAATACCTGGCTCTGGTTTAGACTCTGTGGCCCATTGAGAAACTCCCTTGGAGGCTGTAACATTATAGCTGACATGTACCAAGGCCTCATGGATTCTGCTACCACTGAGGCCATTAGAGCACTGATCACAAAGGTTTCCAATCTGGGGCAAGTGATCCAGGACCTTATGGCTATAGTTAACCAACAGGATCAAGCCATTGGTGCGCTCAAGCTGCTGTTTTCTCCATAGCTCCCATGGGTTCAGTGGATGATGTGAAAGTCCAACTACCTGACCCCTTTCTGGGGACTGCCGCCAGATTCACGGCTTCAAAGAAAGCTCTAACTATATTTCCAGCTCTGTCCTACCGCCTCCGGAAATAAAAGACAGCGACTAAGCCTGATAATCTCGCTCCTGCAGGTGGATTCCCAGACCTGGGCCTTTGGTCTACCGCCAAATGACCCCGCACGCCAGTTCTTGGATGCTTTTTTCAAGGTTTTCGGGTTGCTCTATGACGATCCTGACCGGGCCGCCACCGCAGAAGCTAAACTCCATTCTATTCACCAAGGCCGCTAATCGCTGAGGATTATGCTGCTGAGTTCCGCTGATAGGCCACCGACTGCAAATGGATCGATCCTGCTCTATGTTCTCAGTTTTGCCTGGGCCTGTCAGATCCTGTCAAGGACGCCTTGGTACAGTATCCTGTGACTGAGTCATTGAAGGACCTTATGTGTCTGGTCATCAACCTTGATTGGCGCCTCAAGGAGTGGTTGGTGGAACGGGGCTCCTTTCTGAGCTCCGAATCTGCCCCCGCATACCAAGAATACGGTCAGAAGATGAGCTGATGCAGCTTGGGTCCTACCGCATAATCCAGCCTGAGAAGCCCCGTCGGCGCACCTTGGGACTCATATCCAGATGACAGCGTTCATTGACAGCGGGGCAGCTGGAAACTTTATGGACAATAATCTTGCTGATGGTCCTAGTCAAACCTCTGGAAATCCCTGTGACTGCTTGTGGTCTAGATGGGAGGCCCCTGACAGGTAAATGGATCCAGACCCATATGGCTCCCATACAGACTTCCGTGGGGTCATGTCACACTGAATTTCTGGACACCCCTGACTTCAGAAACACAACCCCCTCATTGACTGGGACAAGGGGGACATCATCCGTTGGCGTTCAGCCTTTTCCTCTGCCTGCCTGACACTTCCCAGCAGGACTGTAATGCCAGTCCCTGAAGGCCTGTCATTACAGTATGCTGAATTTTCTGAAGTCTGCTCTAAAAAGGTGCAGACCACTTTCCTCTGCATAGGCCTTACGATTGTTCCATTGATCTGATTCCTGATTCCAAGCTACCTAAGGGTAGGCTGTTCTCCCTGGCCAAACCAGAAGCCCAGGCCATGCAGGAATACATACAAGAAAATCTCAAGTAGGGGTTTATCCGTCCCTCGAAATCCCCTGTAGGGGCCACATTTTTCTTTGTTGGCAAAAATAAAAATGGATCACTCCAGCCCTGCATTGACTACCGGGGACTCAATAGTATCACGGTATGCAACTCATACCCATTCCCGTTAATCACAGACTTATTTGACCAACCTAAAGAATCTAAGTTTTATACCAAGATCAACCTGCGAGAAGCCGTACTTGTTGCGAGTATAGGAAGGTGATGAGTGGAAGACCGCCTTTTACACACACTAAGGACACTATGAGTACCTTGTTATGCCTTTTGGACTATGTAACACACAACCATGCTTCCAGGACCTCATTAACAATGTCCTCTGTGACTTCCTTGGGAAATTTATTGTGGTGTATCTGGATGACATTCTTATTTATTCACCATCTGTGGAACTTCATCAGCATGTCCATCAAGTTCTCAGGAAGTTGCGGGACAATCACTTGTTTGGCAAGCTTGAAAAATGTGAATTTGAGGTCCAGAAAGTCACCTTCCTTGGGTATGTCATCTCTCCGTATGGACCCAAAGCTATCATGGATTGGGTTCAACCTGAAAATTTTAAAGCAGTACAGAGGTTCCAGGGCTTCTCAAACTATTACAGACACTTTATTAGAATGCCCCAAATTTCTGGAAAATGAACACAGTAAACAAGCATTCCAGAATCTAAAAGAAGGTTTCACTACACACCTGTCCTACGTCACTTCAACCCTGGTCTAACATTTGTAGTGGTGGTAGATGCGTTCGATGTGGGTGCTGGGGTGGTCCTCTCCCAAAAAGACCCTAAGGACTCCAAATTACATCCCTGTGCTTTCTACTCCAAAAAATGTTCTTCAGCTGAACAAAACTACGTTGTGAGCAGCCATGAACTTCTAACCATCAAGATGGCATTTGAGCAGTGGCGGCACTGGTTGGAGGGATCAGCCCATACCATCACTATGTACACCGATCACAAGAATCATGCATACTTCATCACCGACCTCCCTAATTCATCCGGATTTATCACCATCTGGGTGGTAATGGATCGATTCTCTAAAATGCTGCATTTTGTGCCCTTAAGGAACTTGCCCAATGCCCAGGTTTTTTCCTCTCTGTTCTCCAAGCATATTGTCAGACTTCATGGACTTCCTACTTATATTATATCTGATCATGCAAGTTTAACTATATGCTGCTTACTAAGGTGTAATTTTTAGGTAATTACCATTACCCCCTTAAAGGCTGTGCGATTTTAACTATATGCTACTTACTAAGGTATAATTTTTAGGTAATTAACTTTACACCCTTAAAGGCTGTGCAAGTTTCACAATATGCTGCTTACTAAGGTTTAATTTTTAGGAACTTACCATTGCTACTATATTTGTTAGTGATTTTGATTGATAACTGGTCTGAGAGTTTGTTTAAAACTTTATTGCACCTTCAATTGGAGGAGGATCCTGAATCTTGTTAGCAATCAGGGTCTACACGTGTCAGTATTCCTATTTATTAGCTTAGTGTAGGCTGCAAGGCCATTTGGTTGCTTTAATGTCTAAATTTAAAGTGGATCATTTTAGAGCTGGGCGATTAATCGAATTAATTAGATTAATTCGCGATTTTAAAATTTGGCGATTTTAATTATGGCCAAAATCGTAAATTCGATTTTCACCCGTCACCCCCTTTACTCACCTCAGCAGAGTCCATGACTGATTCTCTGCACCGCAGCATCTCCTCTCTGATCATCAGAAGAGATGCTGCGGATAGAGGCAGTCACAGACTCTGCTGCGGCGCTGCTGTGAGTGAAGGGGGTGACGGAGAGATGAGGCTCCGTCACCCCCTTTACTCACATCAGCAGAGTCCGTGACTGATTCTCTCCACCGCAGCATCTCCTCTCTGATCATCAGAAGAGATGCTGCGGATAGAGGCAGTCACAGACTCTGCTGCGGCGCTGCTGTGAGTGAAGGGGGTGACGGAGAGATGAGGCTCCGTCACCCCCTTTACTCACATCAGCAGAGTCCGTGACTGATTCTCTCCACCGCAGCATCTCCTCTCTGATCACTCATCTCTGATGAGCCTCATCTCTCCGTCACCCCCTTCACTCACAGCAGCGCCGCAGCAGATAACAACAAAAGGTAAGTCATGGAAGCGGGGGGATGCTCCCGCCCCCCTGTGCGCTGCGCCCTACGCAGCAGCGTAATTGGCGCAATCAGTGGGCCGGCCCTGCTTATAGCATACAAATACTTGAAATCACAGACATACAGCTGTAATTCTATTTGCACACAGTTAGCCCCCTCCTGCAGTTCAATATGGTTGCATTTTCTCCAGTCTTTGCTGTAGCTCTGGATCATCCCTGGTATATTCACCTTTAACTCAGAATTGCATCATCTCTACCAGAAGCAGCCAATTACTGGAACTTTTAATTATACAATAATTAGAAGAAGGAACAGATTTATTTAACTTTGACTTTATAATTACCAGGAAGTTAAATACCAATAATTCTTTTGTGTTTGCAGTTGCCTTTCTTCTTGGTTATATAACTACAGTGCAAAAAAAAAAAAAAAAAAAAGGACATACAAAGATGAAAATAGCCA
>WWET01000071.1:1253406-1282546 GCA_011038615.1 Limnodynastes dumerilii | reverse complement strand
GGCTCAAACGCCACCAAGTGGGGCCCTATATAAAATAAACTAAAAACTAATATGTAATAACATAGCAATTAATACCATAAATATATAAAAATTGATAGGGACAACAATTTCTCTCCTAAAAAAACTATAAAGCTCCAATAACAATAAATATATCAACCTCAACTGAAACTAGGGTATGAAAAATATATTGATATATTTATTGTTATTGGAGCTTTATAGTTTTTTTTAGGAGAAAAATTGTTGTCCCTATCAATTTTTATATATTTATGGTATTAATTACTATGGACCGGATCCAGACCCCCGCGTGCTTTGCGTGCGCGCGGGGGTTATGAAAAAGGGAATAACAAGAGAAACCATATAACTAAAATAACTAAGCCACACATATTAGTTATTTTAGTTATATGGTTTCTCTTGTTATTCCCTTTTTCATATTCTACCTCTGGTTATACAATTTTTATAATTTAGCGCCCATTTGAAATTTTGTTACTATTGCTTTTTATTCTTAAGGGTTGGTGGTGTTCTCTTATATTCATTTGGGCTGCTTAGCTTTTACGTAGCTATTACTCTGAGCCATTATTGTCCACCGTTTTTTACCTGATCCACAGTTGGGGGCTGTGCTTACAGCCCAACACCGTGCAGGACTTTTGGCATTTGCCAGAGAACACCAAGATTGACAAATTCGCCACTGGCGCCCTGTGCTCTTCACAGATGAAAGCAGGTTCACACTGAGCATATGTGACAGAAGTGACAGAGTTTTGAGACGCCATGGAGAACGTTCTGCTGTCTGCAACATCCTCGAGCATGACCGGTTTGGCAGTGGGTCAGTAATGGTGTGGGGTGGCATTTATTTGGGGCTCCGCACAGTCCTCCATGTGCTCGTCAGAGGTAGCCTGACTGCCTAGGTACCGAGATGAGATCCTCAGACCCCTTGTGAGACCATATGCTGGTGAGGTTGGCGTGTCAGAAGTTCCTGCAAGACGAAGGCATTGATGCTATGGACTGGTCCGCCCGTTCCCTAGATCTGAATCCAATTGAGCACATCTGGGAATTCATGTCTCGTTCCATCCACCAATGCCTTGTTGCACCAAAGACTGCCAGGAGTTGGCGGATGCTTTAGTCCAGGTCTAGGAGGAGATCCCTCAGGAGACCATCCACCACCTCATCAGGAGCATGCCCAGGCATTGTAGGGAGGTCATACAGGCACGTGGAGGCCACACACACTACTGAGCCTCAGCAAGTTGTTTTCACAGTGCAGCATAGGTGTCACATCATAGCTCTCACAACTCTTCAGTTTTTCCAGTGGTCCCTATCATACCCCAACCCTTGGGCAGCTATTCCACCATCAAGAGTCCTGACCTTTTGTCTTTGAAACACTTAGCATACTAGCAGAGCACATCATTTTTGTGTGATTTTGTTGTCAGCACATTAAACTATGAAAAGAACAAAGTATTTAACAAGAATATTTCATTCATTCAGATCTAGGATGTGTTATTTTAGTATTCCCTTTTTTTTTGGAGCAGCGTATATAAACATGGAAGGATGGATCAGACAAGACAATAAATAAAATGTAACAATTCAAGATTGTGAATAAGGACAACCAATGTGCCAAAGCGTAGTAACATTACATAGATAACCTGTTCAGTAAAGCCAATCCCCCCGATTAAGTGCTTGAGATGGATTGGCTCTATCGAATAGGTTATTTGTCAGGGAAAGGTAACCTGTGGCAATCCAGGTGTTGTGAAACTACAAGCAGCATCATGCTTTTACCAGGTATCATCTCTGTTTTTGCATCATGCTTACAGTTTTATTGTCACACACATTGCCTTGGCAGCGTGTGTGTTCAGCTTCAGCTTACCGCTCAGCCGTCCTGATGTCCTCTCCCCACCCTCCGGGCTCACGTATGGCGTCTCCAGGCAACCTGGGACGTACTTTCTCCCAGCCTGTCGGCTCGGCGTCCAGGGCTTCTCCTAGCAACCTGGACACCGGCCAGTCTGTGTGTTAGGTGCGAAATTCCTCGCGCTGTCATTGGTCCCTTGTTCTTTAAGTTCCAACACTGCCTTGGCGGCAGTGCCGGTTATAGCTTCCGTTAGGTGATTCTAGCCCGCTCACTTCTGCTTTCTTTTTTCTCTGCTCTCTTTTATCGTGTTCTTGAGTGCCCTCGGTTTTGCCTGCCCAGTACCTTATAGTCTACCTAGTGTTCCATTCCCTGATCTTTCTCTCTCCCTATTGTTTGATCCATATCTGTTTTTACCCTCCATTCTCCTGAGTGATTGTTGCTGTTATCCCCTTTGCAGATTCCCTTCCTGGTTGTTTGGGTGAACGATTCTCCTAGTTTGTCTTGTCAGTCTGGTCCTGTTTTTGTTCTCCTCTGTCTGTCTTTTAGGTGGTTGGTGTACTCCGTTTCAGGTCAGTTCCTTCTGATCCTGACTCCTCCCACTTTCTATCTTCTTGCTGTTCTCCTCCCTGCGGTTTCTTCCTTGTCCCCGTTCTTCCCCTCCCTGGGGTTGTTGCCGGGGGCCGTGACCTGCTAGCTTTCTTGCAGCCCAGACTATCCCCACCATCAGGAGCTCTAGCGAAGACCAGATTCTAGTTAGACTCCGCGCCCTGGTAGCAGCTTCCGTCTTCAGTCACCCGAGTACCCGGGTACTCTACTTCATTGGTATCCAGTGGTACCATAACATTTAGTTTAAGGACTAGGCACTAGGGGCTTTATTTACAACACCGAACGTATTGTATATACGTCCGGTGTTTACAGTTTTTTACTACTGCGCATGCATAGTCATTTTTTTACGTAATCTACGTATCATGTTGATACGTAGATTGCATATATGCGGTCTGAAAGATACGTAGATTACGTAAAATATTGGCTACGCATGTGCAGTAGTCAAAAACGGTAAACACCGGACGTATATACAAAACGTCCGGTGCTGTAAATCCGGCCCCAAGTCATGTAAAAAACAATCATATTTCCCAACAGCCGCCCCTGCAAAGCAATACTGGATATAGAATTCATAAGGCCCTAGGCCCTTGCCCCAAGACTCCCTAACCACACACCCCTCCCTATCCCTGACAGATTCTACAGTTGGCAGCCTCGATACCTAAAATCCTATAATAAAAATGGCTTATTTTATTTTATTAATTTTTCCACATAAATAACAGAATTTAAATCACTAAATATTGAGAAATTACTACACAAAAAAACATAAAAATGGGCATCTGATTGGTGGCTATGGGCAACAGCTGCACTTTTCCTTTTCCGCAGTTTAGTAAATCTAGTCCTTCAGTTCTTGCACTGGATACATCTTTATAAAAGTACACACCATGGGCCTGATCCAGACCTACACTGGTGTGCGTAGCGTATAAATGCCGGCGTACCTTCGATGCATGGCAATAGGAACTCCCCTTGATCGTACTAAGTTTTACTTTTTTATGCCGAGCAAACCCCACCGTAACTTTTTTGATCATAACCACGGATGTCCATATGGTCATTGCATAGTTATGACGCTTAGCACGCCCATACTGTATGATTTAAATGCCTCACCCTGCCCTCGGCACGTACTTACGGATTTCGTAAGGCAGGCACGCCCCCTCCATTGTTAATACGAAGCTAATACGCCCACGGCTCATACGTTCAGAATTTCCCATGCGCAGTTAGTACAAAAAGCCGTTTTTACGCTTACGATCGGCGTAAAACCACACACCAGCGTAGGTCTGGATCAGGCCCCATGTATGGTTCACCCATTCTTTCATTTTTCAGTTGAATAATTTCCAAATAACACAAATAAGTGTCCCCACTTTTCCTTTGCACATTCCCTCACCTTCTTATACTGGTCACATTCTGACACATCATGTAAGGTACGCTCTTTTATATTACGGCCCACTCATTCTTTTATTCAGGCTGCATGTAAACCTTTTGTACCAGTTTATTTTCCAGTCAAGTTTTTCACAATCCTTTGCAAATAGTACGTATAACTTTAGGACCATGGAGTCCCCATTATTTCTCACGTTCTGTTTGTAAATATTTTAACTACATGAAAGAGACAGAGAGTTACTTTTAATAGAGGATGGTACATTTTCACTGGATACGTAAGACACTTAACAGTTCATTTGGGATGCATATTCATCTCTATTTTCGGAAGGAACAACCTATTAATATTTTAAACCTCTGGATTGGAATAAGTATGGATTGCCAATACTGGACCTTGCAGATAACATATTATTACATATAAGTTTTATGTTTTAACTAGGATACTTCTAAAACTCTGGATTTGATTGTTTTGATTATATTGGATTTTTTTTTAATTATTTATGTATAAGATGTCTAATTTACATGTGTTTTATAATAATTTAATTTTACTAAAGATTTTAATTGCACACACCATACCAACATAATGACGTCAGACAGGATATAAATACAGATACCTCTTTCCACTTCCCCACATACCTTGATAAAGATTTACTAGTTGAAACACATTGGTTGTGGGTGTAGTTAGTTCTTCAATCATGGCAGGTCACCCTCTCCTAGCGGTGTGTGGTACAGACCTAATCTACATCTTTTCATCTGCGGTTTGTCACAAACCGCGGCACTACTGCATTAAAGGGGCGTTTTTCTGCTGCCCTTTCCAGTCGTGCCCATGTCTCTAATCCGCAGAGTTGCCACTCTCAACATATGGTGGCATCCTGCCCGGGTTAGTCTCATCCCAGGAGGAGTATTCTGGCGCCAGCCAGCAGCGTCCATCGAGTGTTTAAATCCCAAGAGCTGTTCAAACAGTGGTAGAACAACTTGCTCTTCTAGTTCCCTGAATCTTGAGTATCTCCGTTATCTCTTCTAAGAGAGAATATTACCCGAGAGAACCCCATGGATCTCTACTGTGGCTCCGATCTCAGCATTACCATCAGCTGCTCCGTGGATTACTACTACAGATCCAATCTCAGCATTACTGTCAGCTGCCTGTGAATCACTACCGTGGCTTCGAGCTCAGCATTACCATCAGCTGCTCCTTAAATCACTTCTGTAGCTTCGATCATCAGCTCATTACCCTTCCCGTGTACCTCCTGTCGGCTGTGGACTCGTATCGCAGCATCAAGTCCAGTGCAGTCTTGGTTGCAAGTCCAGTCCATTTCCTGTCCAGTTCCAAATCCAGTCTTGTTCAAGTCTGGGCTCTAGTCCTGTCCAGTCCTGTTCAAGGTTCCTGTCTAATATAGTCCATGAGCAGACCCTACATTAGGCCTCCTAGTTTTGTTACTCTTCTGAATCTCCTGCACGCCCCAGGGAACCCAGAACAGATACCCAATTCAGTCAGTCTGTGATACATTTTTTAATCATATGAGTTGGTTGTATTGATCTTGCGTGTATGTTTGAGGATTACTACATTTTTAGTGAATCCATCTTTTATTTATTTTATATTTGGAAGTTAATATAAGTGGAATAAATTGTTGAAAACTTTCACCAGTTGCTTTTTTCTCAATCTTGAGGATATTTGAGAGGAGGGTTTAGAGAAATCACATGCATGCTTACTATCCAAGAGGAAAAAGTGTGAGTGTATTCTTGTATTAAACTGCTGATGTAATGGGCATTGTGGCATTGCTTTCGCTTTCTTTTTCACATTCTGCTCCTAGCAATTCCACGAAGGCTACAGATTGTAAATCAACACACAGAAGGAACAATATCTATTACTTATATGACTGACCCCAAGAAAGACAGAGTGTGAGTTTTTATTACCTTTATTATTACATACTACACAAAGGATTTGTATTTCTCTCCCCTCTTCTCCTTTCATCTCTGTAATTGTTATAAGGCGAGTGATTGGTCATAGCCAATGATACAATTCACCACAAAGTGTTTGTGTACTTCAACAGACAAGCTCCCTGTAATTTTCTGGCTCAATTCTGTATACGTTTCCTCGGTTCTAAATGTCTTTTGATTATACTTTTCCAGCATTTACTGTGAACTGCACCAAACCTTAAGTCACAGCCTCCTTGTGGTGCCTGGGACATGGAAGGGGGCCTCGCAGACCTGCGTTACCATCTGGCCGGTGGAAAGGAAAATTCTTTCCTGCGCATTGGCCCTGTAATGATGGTGGGCCCCCATCAGTAGTCCTGGCTGTCCCCCCCTGATGGCAGCCCTGTGTAAGGTGCTTATATACATTATTTTTATTGACTATGTAGAGCCTCTTCATTTATGTCTAATGCATCTGCAGGTTATTCTTTTTATGCTCGTGCAGATGTATGCTTATTGGAGAAGTAATGCAGTGTTGACATGTCAATATTTCTATGCCTACTGAACACAGATAATACAAATTAGCATATTCCATATGTAGATGTATTTATTAATAGTTCATTCCTGGGTATACATTGCTCACACAAGACTATACAATTAATACAGAGAACAGCAATGATAACAGTAATTATAAGGCAGATATAAGGCTTCTGTAGGTAGAAGAAAAACAAACAGCTTTTAATATAGTGTAATATGCTATCCACAATCTATTAATTCATTACCCCACTCCCTTATTATTATATAAATAAGTCACTGGTACATTATAAACTACTTACTGTGAAACCACTGTGCTCGTTATCTATATTGTACCAATATTTAACACTTCATACTCATATTCACTGTATGGATTAGTAATATAGGACTGGATCCTGAGCTCCCTTTTCCCCTATATTTTTTAAAAGTTTGGATTAGATATTGACTTTGTTTAATTCTGTACGTCATTGTGCATCCGAGATAGCACATTCCAAAACATACAAACGAATGGACACCTCCAAAACCTTCTTACAAAAGGGCTTGTTACAATTGTACAGTAGAGACATTCCCTTTCTCTTCATCACCATTCAGACTTTCACATCGCTGTCATTTTCTGTTTGCAGGAGTTGTAAGCTTAAAGTAGGCCCAGGGCATTGGAATACAATACAAGGACATTGAGAGTCTGCCACGGCGGGTCTGTACACTTTCGGGATGTGATTCAGAGCTTGAATGCATGCATAGAATACAATTAACTTGACCGCTCTTAAAAAGGTATCTAGCTCTAGAGATGACATTGCCATTGTCATGTTCCGTTGTTTTCATATTGTTCCAGCAGTAGAAAGAATTTTGAAGTGCAACTGATCCCAGAATACAAAGCATTCTTTCTTTAATTATTTATTTATTTGTATTTTGCTCTCAAATAAAAGCACTCTGAAAAAAACTAAACAAAATAAAAATAAACATAAAAACCAAAACAAACTATATATATACATATATATAGATTTTGCTGCATGAAAAAGAAGAAACATCTTGGAATAGTAGAAACAAAATGTATCCCAATAATTCTATGTAAAAAAACAAACAAAAATAAAATGATAGATACGTACATGAGATACTGTAGATGGATAGATAGATAGATAGATAGATAGATAGATAGATAGATAGATAGATAGATAGATAGATAGATAGATAGATAGATAGATAGATAGATAGATAGAAGATAGATTGATATGAGATAGATAGATAGATTCAGTAATGTAATTATTAGGGAATTGTCTTTCTCTCTCTGGGCCCGATTCAATTGGCGGCGTTATTTGAAAAAAATTTGCAACGGAAAAAATACGACGCTATCGCCAGTCATTTAGCGTAAAAAATACTCTAATTCAATAGTTTTTTTATTGCTGCGAAAAAAGAGCAGGCAGCGAACGAGAAATTTAACGCAATTTAAAAAAAAACAACTTTTTTGAACATCGCAACTCACTTCCTACTAGCAAGAAGTGCCTGGCGCTAATGACAGGTTCACTGTCATTGGCCAGTGTCTGAAATATCGTTCTCACGATATTTCAGAAACTGGCCAATAACCTGTCATTAGCGCCAGACATTTCCTGCTAGAAGGAAGTGAGTTGCGACGTTCAAAAAATTTTTATTTTTTTGCGCAGCGGCCCCTGGCTGGCAGGGTATGCTGCTGCATGCTCTGGCATCCATGGGCATGCTGATTCTTGTAGTTCTACAAGCACATCCATGGGCATGCTGATTCTTGTAGTTCTACAAGCATCAGCATGCCCTGTTGGGGCACAAGACAGGGTATTGTTAGAAATCCGTTAAAAAATAATTGAATAAGAAAAAAAAATATCGGCCGTAATTTTGCGAAAAATAGTGGTAAACGATTTTAAACTAATTGAATCGGGCCCAGAGTGTATAAAATCACTAATACATGCTACAGTATATCCACATTTTATATGACCCCCAGGCATGTTCACTTTGCCAGGTATAGTCTCAGCTCATAGCAAACCCCAATTAACAAGCACCTCATTTATACATTAGCTACTACCATTCTGTGCTTGTCCTTAAGTATATGAAATATACTTTGTTTTAACCGTTTTTTTCCTATATCGTCATACAAAATTTATATTGATTAACAGTCAATAACCCTGTATTTTACATTACATATACAACAAACTAATAATTACACTGTGCCTTTCAGTACAACATAGTATACCAGACTACTTTCTCTGTATGATATAAGTTACACCTTGTATTAAACCACAAGACTTAATACAGTGCTCTAGTCAATGAATTATACACTAATATTCAGTAGATAAAATAGCAGCCCATTGGCCATTTGTAGCCCTCAGATTCCCTGAGAATGTATGGTGTTTCAAAGATAATCATTTTTACTCAATGGACCCATTATTATCTCTACTTTACACATCATTTTTTTAATTCCAGTATACTATAGCTACCTTCAATTAATAAGTATTTATTATATTTTACAAACAAATACTGAGGGTGTGTGCAGACAATTTTAGTTTTTAAACTGGGATATGACACCTTCCATGAAACCCAACCCAGGCACTTGAAAGCACCCTTTAGGCTGATTCGTGTGACATTTGATTTGTGAGCTGCTGACCATTCACAACTCCAGTCTTCTTTAAGAACTTTAATAAGGCACAGGCTGGTAAGAACCTTCTAAACATAAACTGTATATTTGTGCCATAGTGGAGTGTTTCAGCAAACAAGCCATCAATGTGCTTACATCTACCAACAAGCCAAACAACAGAATGTTTAATGTTAGCCATTCTGTGCACAATGATAACATTTTATAACAAGCTGTGCTGTGATAAGGAAATGTCCTCAGACCTCACTATTGTTTTGATTACTTTTTCCCCAAAACCCATGGAATTTGTATTGTACTCATATTTTATTTTTCTGTGATCATCAATTTAAGATTTTTGATCCATTATTATAGCAAATTAATATGCACCACATTTATTTTTAGTTAACTAGACATTGTCAATTAAAATAGTTTAGATATGTTTGTTGTTTCGAGCGCTATGCTACTGTGAGATAGGGAAGTAAAGAAAAGCAATTAGCGTGCATTAATGAGCTATGTGAACAATTTTGTAATGTGTACATACTTACACCAGGCTCACACAGATGCTAGTAAGCACACTTACAAGTGGCACAACTGCCTATTTTCAACCAAAGATTACATGGAAAAACACCTCTTACTAAACTTTGAACGTAAGGGCACATATATCTAAAGTGAGTACAACTCATCACACATTTGTATTCCATGGATTTTGGGCATTCTTAGAGCCAAATACTGTGCCCAAGACAATTTGATATGCTAAACCCTGCTGCATGATTCTACTTAAGGCCCACTGTATTCAAGTCTGAGAAAATCTGCACCAACACAAACCATGACAAACTGCATGGAGAGGCAAAATAATGCAAATGTTCAAACAGGCTTAAACATAAGAGGTAACACTATGTAACTTAACTGTACAAATTGCAGTTTAAAAAAACAAGAAATAGAAATAAAGCTGTTTTAGAGTTTGTGCTATAAGCTAAAGCAAAGTATTTTCATTGTATGGTAAAAATAAATAAACAAACATGGTTTGTCCAGGTAATCTAGAATATTAGGTACACAAAATATCTTCAGGAAGGAAGCAACCTAGAAAAGATAATACAGCATATGGGGAACACTTACCAATCACATATTCATACATGGCACATGACAAAAAATGTAAAATAGCTAAAATTGAAATTTTCTTCATTGATATGCAGCAATTCTGAAAGGTATGTTGTCTATAATGTGACAATACTTTTTCTATATTACCTGATCGTCTGAGTTGCCCTTTCAAAAATCAGAAATGATTGGCCAAAATACAAAACTGTATTATTCAAACTGTGGCCACATATGTCCACTATCATACAACAATCCTATTGGTTTGATCTGTCTACTGCCAATTAAACCAATGAAGGCAAATCCCTAACTGGTAGCTAACAGACAGGACTTTCTTTCATAAGTTTTTCATTAGATAATTATAGAATGATTACTTATTTTACAGTTAAGCTGGCCACACACTAGAGCGATTATCGCTCCCAACATGTGGCTGCCGATAAACTGGACGATTTCCCCCTGGGGAAAGGTCCCGATATCGGCACCATACACTGCCACAGGCCGGGAGCGATAATCTCTGCTGGAGAGCCTGCAGCCAGCCTATTGGCTGGCTGCAGTCTCTCCTGATTGGCTGGGTCTCCTGTCAATCTTGACAGGAGAACCAGCTTTCACGCTGACAGGCTGCAGCGCAATGTCCTCTCTCCCTCTGTCTGGCTATATAGCGCTGTATAGCCAGACTGATGGAGAGAATACACAGCGCTGCACAGCGCTGCAGCCTGTCAGCGTGAGGGGTTCTGCTGCGCGGTGTCCTCTCTCCCTCTGTCTGACTATACAGCGCTGTTAAGCCCCATACACACTACAGCATATAAACGACAAAAGCCTGTCAGTGTGTGGGGTTCTGCAGCACGATTATCTGCAATGCCCACACACTGCACGATTTTGCTGGCGATAACCGATAATTTTTATTGTAAACCACCCGATCATATTATCTGACGGCAGCCATTTTTTTTAGATAATCGCCCGTTTCTGTCAATTATCGGCACCACACACTAGAGCGATAATTCGGCCAATCCACGGTAATTGCTAAATTGGCACGATTATCGCTCTAGTGTGTGGCCAGCTTTAGACCCACTTTCTACACTGATTTTTAGACTCCTTTGGGCATGGATACTGTACACAGTGGGTCACAAATACAAGCTCTTCAGGGTTCCTGAAAGTGTATTGGTCTTTATTCTTTGGTGTTAGTTTGAGAAGCTGAGCAGCTATTCGGTGTTTCTGAGGACACACCTTGGGCCCAAGGCATTATAAGAAATGTATCCATCCATTTTCAGTATCCTGAGTCTGAGAAGGCCCAGAATGTCTGGGTCCTAGGCTGTAGTTTTTGCCCTTGTTGTTATCCCAGAACTCCTCCTCTCCCACTTGATAACATATGGCAAATTGTAGTGATAAAGTCTGAGATTGGTCCTGTGTCGGAAGAGGAAGACGGAAAGTGAACAGATCTGTTCCAGGGTGCCCAGGTCCCCCATGGCACAGACGGGCAGCATATAAAGCATGTGTATCCTGATAAGAAAGCCAGCCATCAAGAGAATATCGCACAGTGACTCTTTTTTCATAAGCCAGATCAAGGACTCGCACAGACCCCCACAAGAAGCAGCTTTCACAGCGCATACTCTGAAGGCACACACGCTGATCCCAGGTCTCCTGATCCCATGCACTGCGTTCCCAAGTTTGTTTCTCCCATGTTCCAGGTTCTACTATCCAAGATGGGGATAGTACATGACGAGCCTCACACCAGCTCTGAAAAATAACATTTTAATTAGATAATGCTGTATGTGAGGGTCACATTATGAATTATTATATTCCTCGTGCAAAGTGGCAGTCCTGGCAGTAAGTTTTAAATACATAGTTATATACAATATAGTAAACAGTATATTTATGTGTTCACAGCTTCTACACAGATGTGTACAAGGATTTTTGTTTGAATGTTTTCCACAAAAGAAAATGTCTGAAAAAACTTAAAGCACCTCACTAAAACATTATTTTTGTAATTGTCAGAAAACAGTTCAACTAAAATCTGAAACAATTATAGGTAGAATACATCTAAGTTTAAAAACACTTTAAGGCCATACTTTTAGATTTAAAAAAGGAGCAGAAGTTCTGGCAGCAGAGACATGCTCCACCCTGGGGCTTCTGTGGAGCGACAGTGCAGTTATCACAAGATAATTCATCATAATTTGAGACCTACAATGTGCAATGCCAGTAAGGGGCATATTTTGACATTTTGGTCCACTGATCATTTATTCCAACACTTGGTCTGATCCAGAGTTAAGAATAACAAAAAGGTGCACTGACAAACCCTGTTGAAATGTGATAGGTACAAATTAATAATAATAATAATAATAATAATAATAATAATAATAATAATTAAAAGTTTGTGTACAGTAAAACTACTGTCTGATTTTCATAGCTGCACACAAATACCGAAAAACTTTATTTAAAAACTCTAATATAGAGCTGATCTAGAAAACATAATCTCTCTTTCCCACTGATTTGATCAGCTGATCCATTTTCTTCTGGCATACTACCAAAATGTAATGGATTAATGGAGTTAGAAAACAAGTGCTTTAAAGACATTTTATTTATTCTAAATGTAAGCAAAACTGCTCCTTTACAAATCCATGCTAAACTGCATGGTGGTGGGAGCTAATATAAAACATGCACACAAATTTGAGATGAGCTGGGACATGATATTAGCTAGCTTAAAGTTTAAAAATAAACCTGTGCTATAAGCAATAGCTAAGTATATCCCTCCAAGCAAGCAAATCAGGGCTGTAACTAGGGGTGTACGATAGGGGCGGCCTCAAAGAGCGCAAATCTTAAGGGGGCACCCATAACTTAATATTTATGGTTAAATTGACTTGGAGGTCAGGGGGCACCATTTTTCCTTTTTGCCCCTGGCATGAAAATTTCTAGTTACGGCTCTGAAGCAAATAAATATATATTCTCCTCTTTTGTATCTCTACAGGTTTGTTACTAACCCAAGGAAGTTCTGGGATTGTGAAAAGTAAGTCCTACAGAGTATTTTATCCAGAACAATAAACATTTTGGAAATGATTTATTGCAATAAGCAATAAGAAGAAATTGCTTAACATACCGTGTACTCTCTCGTGCTGCACGATCCTGTCAGTTGTGCCATCAATTCTTTTTGTAGTCGGTGGGTGACATGCTGAGGAATACAGGGCATATCCTCAATTCTGAAGTGGCGTACAGATTCCAACTCTAATCCTAATGCATCTGCAAAGCGTACTCTCTTTCTGGTCTCAGGACTGCGGTGACGCTCTCCCCGGGCACGCAAAGCAGGAGCAGATCGTGATCTCCACCTTCGATGAGTAGCTTTGACTTTCACTGTGATGGTAGATCCAACATCTTCCTCATCCTGCTCCTCTATACTTGGTCTTGCAGTGCGATAATAGGCACGTTCGTACAGTCCAGCAATATAACTCAGATTTCTAGGGATGTCCCCTGAAGGGGGCCGAGAGGAGCGAGACATTATGCTCCAGATCTACCAATAACTGGCCAAGGCTATGTGCTTCATGAGCCATGTAGTAGGGGTTTCCCTTGTAAATACACTGCTTATAGGCAATGTGATTTGTATAGTATGTAAAGTATTACCGATTTTGCACCTAAAGCATCTATGCTGCACTAAAGTGCCACCTAATATATAATGCCCATATTACCGCAATATTCTCCAAATACAGAGCTGCTGCTCACCTCATCCCTTGTCCTTCCCTCCCCCCCTCCTCTCGTCCTCTGGAGCACCATCTAGTTCTCCTCACTGAGTCCTCTGCATCTCATCCATCATGCAGGCTCCATGGACCAATACCGTAATACTCAGTGTAGCACCTCTGTGCAACCTGGCCAGAGAGGCAGCGGATTGGAGGACAGTTGCAGGGCGGTGCTAAGCGCAAGGTGATCAGGACTTGTGCAGACGCGAGGCAATGAGGAAGCTGAGGAGTAACCGGCATGCGGGACATGGATCCCAACAACAATGTACTAGGGGATATACACGTTTTAAATAGAGTTCTGAGATGCTGGATCCTAAGCGTGCATATGAGGCACCATACAGCATGCCAACAGAATGAAGAGCCGCGTGCTCGGGGACCCGCACATCAGGGGCAGTAACATGCTGGCAGGTATGTTTCTGGTCACGCATTGGATGCATGGGACTGAGCGTTGAAGCAGGCTTATATAGGCACGTTGTTAATAAATTAACTCATTTTTGTTGCTGTATTTGGCGTTAATGTGCACGATTACCCTGTATTTTAGATTTTACGGTAGGGAGGTTCTGCGCTCTCCTGTGGGCCGGTCACTTCTGCCCAATAGGCGCTTGGTTCGTGTGAATGCGCGAACGTCATCGGGCGTCGCCATGACAGAACCGGAACTGGTTCCGACTTAAACCGAAGAGGGGAGAGTAACGGCGAAGCGGGCCGAGGTGGTAGAGACCGGCATGAGAATGATACCGACTGTCTACGGGGGAGCCCCCAGCAGCACATGACTGGTGAGGGACGCTTGTGCTTGCAGGGTGATACGTGGGCTGCAGGTGCCCAGGGGAGTGCAGTGCCTTTCATCATGGTGTATGTCATATAATATACTGTTGTGCCCATTTATACCGGGCTCACTTACCTGCCTTGTCCATTGTGTTCATCTCTAGCTATTAATGCAGTGCTCTGAGCTTGGGAGATGAATAATACGGGTAATAATGAGCTACAGAAAGGAACCTGCCTGGACATTGTTCCAATTGTTGTGGCGACCATTTCCCCCTTCTAGCTAACGTAGTTTTGTTAAGGGTCCACTTTTCCCTTCTATTCTGTGGTTACTAGGACCTTTTTTATTGGGATGGCCACACCCCACTCAGGTGACTTGACTAAAGAGCTTAGATTAGGAAGTGACATGTAATGATACTAGAATGATGGTGATGAGCTCTTGTAGGTAATTATCTTTTTTACACATCATTCTTGAACCATTAGTTATCAAAGGGAAATTCTGTTTGTTATGCAGTCTTGCATTGTCATTCATTGCAACTTTTGGTTAAATGCTTGTTACCATTTGAACTATTTTAAGTCCATTGGTAAGTCAAGACAAGTGTTGAAGAATACATTCACCTAGACATTACAATATTGTGTGTAATCAATAGCCATATTTGATGGTTCAGGAGGTGGGGTTTACTTTTTTTTTTTGTGGGTGTTTTGGCTTATAAATTTGGAAAGCCTAGTTGGGAGGTGTTTTGTGCATGTGACTAAATGGGAGCAGTGTGTTCTCATTCCTATGCAGCAGTCACTGTTTGTGTTAGAAAATGCGTGTTTCTCTTTTAGATAGCCTGGATGGCGCAGTCTGACCCAAGATCCCGTCCGCTGGTGGAAGATTTTGTGCAGTATAAATTGTGTCAGCGAGGTCTGTTCCCGGAGCAGATTCGACCTGCATCATGTGCTCTGCAATCAGCTATGCGTGCTGCTGGGGATGAATTTGAAGAACGTTTTAGGCAGGCATTCAGTGAAATCTCCTCACAGATACATGTGACCCCTGGCACAGCATACACACATTTTGCAGAGGTGGCAAGTGGCCTGTTTGAAGGTGGTGTGAACTGGGGTCGTGTTGTGGCGTTCTTTGTGTTTGGCGCTGCTCTTTGTGCAGAAAGTGTTGACAAGGAGATGGCACCCCTCTTGCCACGAATCCAAGACTGGATGGTGACCTATCTGGAGACCAACCTGAGGGACTGGATGCAAAGCAACGGGGGATGGGTGAGGGTTGCCTTTCTTTTCTTAAAAATGAATGTCGTGTTTTATGCTAACTATATTTAATCCTCTCATGCTTTTCTTCCACAGAATGGGTTCCTTACTCTGTATGGGGATGGAGCTATAGAAGAGGCACGGAGGCAGCGTGAGGGCAACTGGGCCTCGCTGAAGACTGTTCTCACTGGGGCGGTGGCTCTTGGGGCTCTCATGACAATGGGGGCTCTGTTTGCCAGCAAATGACACAGAATGCAACAGACACTAAATGTCCTTTGCAAACAGTGTGCTTATCCATGCGCAACAAGCTGTGTGTCTGGAGATGGATGGCATTGTATATGAGGTTGTGATTTTGCATGTGTGTGCAAGGATGTTTGATCTTTTATTAGTGTTGTGTATGTAGACTGAGTATGCTGACTTCCACAGTCTAACCACAGCATGTCTGCATTTAATGTTTTGTTGTTTTTTTTTTTAAAGCGCATGTGAATCAAGTTAGTTTTGTGAGGAAGCAATGCTTGTATGTGTCCACGGTGCCTGTGATTCCTTGTGAATGGAAGAGCGACCTGTATTGCTCTGTATGCATTTGTGTCTGTGAGCAGTGCTGGTATTTATTGCTTTTTCTTGCTGCTAGTGCTACACACTCATTAAAATTTGTAGTGGGAGCTTCTTTCTCTTTAGATAATTCTTTGTTCTCATATTCAAGGGCAATAAAGACATGTTTAAACTGACTTTATAGAAGGGGTTCTTCCTAAATATCTGTATTTTATGCTGTAACACCCACTCCATGCCAATAGATGGGAATCATACTGGTTGCCTCTCCTAGTTGTTATTATAATCACGTCACTCTGTTCTTCTTGAGCTGAGTTGTAAATCCAGTGAAATTTCTATCCTTATCAGCACCCATATGAGAAGGGAATAGTCCGAAGAGGAAGCTCCCACACCAATGGCATCTTCCCACAATGGGGAAGTGGGTCCCATATACACAGAACACTATTGAAAAGGTGATTGGTGCAAGTGTTATCCATGCATTAAAGATTCCTTGCCCAAGCCTGTTCTCTTATGTTTCTTTTCCAATACTTTTCCATACTTTACTTATATATTATTTTCTCTAATTCAATCCAGGAATGAAAATTTTATGGCTTTTATCTTGATGTTTGTGCAGTGATGCTGGCTAGGGCTTATCAGAATTGATTCATTTTCCCAGAGCGTTACTATGCGGCAATTTACATAATGGATTTCCTTCCTCTCTCTGGAATACTAAGTAAATTGTTCCAGCACTGTTAGATGTTTTGGTGTTAGGGAAATTATGCTAGTCAGATGCCTGGCATGAAAAGTTTTTCTTTGGCTACCATTGATAAGACACAAACTTTTATATAGCCGAGCGGTGGTTACAGTTAAGGACATACATGAAATGGAAAATGTTGTAACACATTTTATCTAAATCTAAAAGTAATGGGTAGCTTGATAGCAGATGTTTAGTCAGCTTTATGAGATTCATAAATACTGAGTTAAATGGCCTAATTACACAATGTTAATTTCCCATGCAAAACAAAAAATTGGTGGTGGAGAGTTTTTTTTACAACATTGTCTAAACCAATGACAACCCACCTATTGCTGTCTTAGGAGAAAAACTATAAAGCAGAATACAATTATTTTGAAATGTTGGGTAAACTTAAAAATAATTGTCTGACACTTGTATTGCCAGAGGAAATGTGGTGTTTAACATTTGTAAGTATGCTATGATTTCCTTTTGTTTTAGGTCTTTACTTTTCAAGAGTGTTTATTTTTCAGGTTACTTTAAGAACACTGCAATACTGATTGCTGCTGGTTATAAATGGCTATACACCATTATTGACGTAATACAATTACATTTTTTTAATGAAATAAAATATTATTTTAATTTACATTTTGAACGTTCTGTTGTAAAGGCATTTCTCTTAACAAAGATTACAGTAATAGAGGATGTCACTCACTTTTATTAAACTTCTTTTTTTTTTTTTTTTAAATGGCCCTTCAAGCTAATTAATGTCAGTCCCTGGCCATGGACAATTTTATAGTGTGTTTTTGGCTTTAAGATGATTTGACCGTTATTTGTTTAGTTTGGTTTAAGCTGAATACTACATTTATTATTGTGGTTTTACAATGCCATCATTGTTTTAATTTGGCAAGCAGTCTGAAATAGCATAATTTAATTAAAGTAGCCAAACTTGCACAACCCTACTTTTTCAACTTTAGTACAGATTGCACTTTCACCCTTTGTTTATTATCAATAGGATAATCTACATTGAAAAAGCTAACGATTTTTATCACTCCAGATTTAATAAATCGAGTTAATTTTCAGGGAGGGTTTCTATCTCAACTCTAAACTGTGTGCAGTAAAAATAAACCTAATTTGCACCATTGGCATTGCCATATTGTTTCTCTAGGTGCAGATTTGCCTCCTCTTGTGGTTGCTTCAATCTGTCAATCCCTTAAGGTGCATACATTTTTTAACACAAAGTCAGAATAATTCTTTAAATAAAAAGATTTGGAGGATTGTTTTGAAACCTCTATCATCTGATTTCCTAAGTAGGGAAGGCTGAATGATGCCAATTACAAATATATTGCAATATTCACATCATGCTCAACAACTAGTTTATGGTGCAGACAGAATTTGAAATGATGTAACTTGACCACCTACCATATCTATGGTGGTATTCCATGTTCCATAATTTATATGAAGTATTAGAAGCATGTGTGTGGACCTAGAATGAGTACTGATGATACAACAGCAGGCAAGTGTGTCTTTTATTTCTAGGTTTTAAGGGGGTATTCAGTTATGGCGCATCATAGATTATGGTTAAATATCCATTCCTCAATGGCTACAGTAATAAACAGAAAAAGGTGCATTTTGCGTTTATTCCCATCTAATCGCCAATATGGCACTCAATATCTATTTAATTAACCCTTGGCATGTTGCGTGTGGTACTAAAAGGCACAGCATGCCCTGCAATACATGGGCATGCTATGCCTTGCAGTACTATATACTGCAGCATGTTAAGGTTTAATTAGATTACAACCTAAATCGCGGCGAATAAAGCCTTAAAAAATCAACAGACATCTCTATATAGCTAATAAATCGTCAGGAAAAATTGCCACTTGGTAAACCCGGTGACTTAAAAAAAAAAAAAAAAAAAAAAAAAAATTGCAAACTAACTATTGCTTTCTAGAGACTGCGGACATGATTTATCGGGCGACATGCCATTAACCCTTGGTATGTTGCTGTGTATGGTACTTAAAGGCACAGCATGCCCAGTAATACGTGGGTGGGCATGCTGTGCTTTGTACTATACGCTGCAGCATGTCATGGCAGGGGTTTTTACTATTATTAAGGATATGTGGCCTGATGCAGAGTTTTAGCGGATGCACAAGGCGCATCCGTTAAAACATGCTATTCAGAAGTGCGTGTTTCTAAAAAACACGCACCTTTGCATTGGCCATAGAAAAAGCCGTCCAAGTTTAAAAAAATAAAAATAAAAAAGGGCATACATAAAATATATACATAGAAAAAAGTTAACCCCTTCATACCACCACCACCACAACCTATTAAAATAAAGAAAAAAGAACGGCCCGACAGAGCATGCTGCTGCAAGTAGAACTACAAGCGCCAGCATGCTCATGTATGACCAGGCATGCTGGTGCTAGTAGAACTACTATCAGCAGCATGCCCTGCTCTCTGGTGTCTGCGGCACTAAATAGCATGACATGCCCATTCCACACAAATAACCATACAGTGCCTATTAAAAAATATTTTTTAAACGTCCACATGTGCCACCAAGTAATATAAAGTTATAAAATAGTGCCAATACCCCGTCCCCTTCTGAAAAAAAAAATAAGCACAGTGCCCACTTAAAAAAGAATAAAAATAGCCACATGTGCCCCTCAAAAATAAAAATATAAAAAAAATGCCCAATATTATTGTCCCCGTATTGCCCAAAATCCTTGTAGTGTCCTCAAATAAATTGATCAAAAATACCCATAAGATGGCCCAAAATTAAATAAATAAAATACTTACCTGCTCTGATGGGGGTCCAGTCTTGTAAGCACTTAATCTGGGAGGTGGCCTTTGCAAAAAAGAAAAACCCTATAGAGACGACGCAAGCTTTGTCCTGCACGCAGGACATCCCGGCGCTAATGACAGTTCAACTGTCATTGGGGTATACTTATACCCTCTGCCGGCGTGGAAAATAACAATTTACATCGTGATATTTGGAATGCCATCTTATGGGCATTTTTGATCAATTTATTTGAGAACACTACAAGGATTTTGGGCAATACGGGGACAATAATATTGGGCATTTTTTTTTATAATTTTTTTTTTTTGAGAGGCACGTGGTTATTTTTATTATGTGGGCACTGTACTTATTTATTTTAAAGAAGGGGACGAAGTATTGGCACTATTTTATTACTTTACAATATTTGGAGGCACGTGGACGTTTAAAAGATATTTTTTAAGAGGGCACAGTATGGTTGTTTACTAAAACTTTTTTTTTTAATAAACTAACTTACGTCTTTTTCAGCTCCAGTGAGCTGCGCCCTCACTTACACCATCCCTGAGATTGTGTAAGCGTAAGGCTTGTTAAGTAGCCACCGGACCACAGTGGAAACAGTATTTAAATGAGAAAAGCGACTCTTCTCATTTAAATATCATTCCCACAGACGCAGGCCGCTCGCATGCGATCACAGACGGATGGGTACTTTTGTGCCCATCTTTCTGTGCGCACTCCCGATCTGGGCATGCGCAGTGGACATTTTGGCTGCTCTTCCGTTTGAAAAAAAGACAGAAGCGCAGCTCTGGATCAGGGCCATGTTCAATAGTTTAACATAAATTGACATTATTTTTATTCCAAAAAAATAAGTGTTTTTTTTGTTTTTGTTTTTTTAAAGTGACTGTTGATTTGTCCAATATCAACACTCACCTCTATTTTCTCACATCTATTTTGAGGCGAGTTTCATGATATTTTACAAATTTCGTAATTACAGCGATTTGTATGCTCTGCCTTTTGAAACTTGCCGTAGCAATGCTTACTACGGCGAATTTGAAAAACCCTCATCTCTGGCGAGTTTATGCCGATTTAAAAATAAATATGGCGATTGCATCCAAACTCCGGCGATTTTACAAAAACGATTTTTAGTAAATCTGTCCCTAAGGCTTTTTTTTCCAGAGTCTGGGATTGTTAACACATTGGGAGGATAGAAGGGTAGTATGCTTAAGGGTAGCAGGCCACTGGGACCACATAACTAGTGTGTGTAGCATCTGTGGTGGAAGTGAGTGACTGCGAGACAGTTAGGATTTTGTACCGATTTCAGGAATAGAATGCATTGTTTTAATGTGTTCTGGTCAAGGCACTGTAAGCACCAAATACAGCATGGATAAGAAGGGGCTGGAGAGAAACTTAGCACTCTCTAAATTGGTAGCCACACCAGTTGTGTGCTGATCATGCCCACTTTTTTGGGGTGATTTGTGACTCCAACATTTGTATCCAGGCTCATGCTAGCTCACACTAGCAGCTTGATGTATGTCTTCTTGGTTTGGTGTTAACAGGCATTAAATGACAATCTAAGGGGATTATAACAAATTGTGCGCACGTAGTGGGATTTTTTTTTTTTTTATATCTATCTTTTGCTCTTGTATTTCTGCACTGTGCTTGCCGAGAAAATAAACCCACAAGATGAGTCCTATGTTTAGTCGTGTGCCACCGTATGACTAATGGGGCAAGAGGTTGGGCCAGATATAGTAAGTGTGAGTTTTAGTAGCAATTTTACAGTTTTAGCCAGTTCCCCATACCAAGCTGGTAACAAAATATAGTTTTATATGACAAAGCTGTGTTGTGGGGATTAATTTAAGCAAATGTGAAATAATATGGCTTTAATATGGGGCATAGCGTGTATATACATTTTTATTTCTACTTAATTGTGCTTGTGTTTACAAAAACTGCTCAGACATTCTAAGTGAGCAATTTGAATGCTTTATTAGAAACCATATAAACTAGGAGAGGGGGCAGTGATACAACCAAGTGTTGTGTGGCCAGTCAATAATTACAGATAGCATTGCCACAGCAACTAAGGCAAAAGAGAACAGAGAAAGCAAAATAAACATATCTAGCAATAATAATAAACTGAAGAATAGTTTCAGAGCACGCTAGAAGCTTAGGAAATACAATCCCTGAACTAACTGTAATAATGTTAAGGAATAATTTAGATTTTGTGGGAATCATGGTTCAATGAAAATCATGACTGGGACCTAGCTATACTGGGTTATAATTTATTTGGAATTGGAGGAGGCGTATGTGAGGGAAACGTTCAACTTTAATAGGGAGGGTATTTTTGTACAGGAGTGATATATAGGCCTCCAGGACAAAATGGAAATGTCCTATTGCAAGACATTGCTAAAATGGCATTAAAAGGAGAGGCAATAATCATGGGAGATTTTAATCTACCTCATGTAAATTAGGGTGAGCTTTCAGCAAAATAAGGACATTTAAAATTCATTACAGTGAGTGTCCCTCAAGCAACTGGTGAGAGAGCCCACTCGCAAAGAGGTCATATTAGATTTGGTACTTACAAATGGTGACAGAATCTTTGAAGTAAGTGTGGGTGAGAACATAGGATCCAGTGATTATCAAGCAGTATGGCTTACTATAATGACAGAGAGACATGTACCACACAAAGACAAGGGTGCTAGACTTTAGGAAGGCAGATTTTGTGGAAATGGGGAAATATGTAAGTGATTCTCTGGCAGTGTGGAGGCACATGAAAGGAGTACAGGAGCAGTGGGGAAATAAATAAAAAATGCATTATTAACAGCAACATATCTTTGTACAGTATAAGCAAGGTTAGGAAAAACCCCCAAAAAAAGTGTTGAGTTCGTATCTCAACTTTAAACGCAATCGCATGTGGTAGAAATCTTCATGCAATGATACCACAAAAATAACGAAGGTCCAGTCGCAGGTTGTGTTCCAAGGCACAAAAAAATATGTATCACCAAACAAAGAGTGTTAATGCAAACAGCACTGCTTCCATAGACAGCAAGAATAACCACACGGGCGTGAGTTTCTAACAGAATCCTCAGCCCTTCAGAGGCAGGCATAAGTCTATATAACAATCCTTATCAAAGGGATGACGATGTCACTGCAATCCGATGTTCTGGTTGATGGTTTCCTTAGGTCATCTTTTGGATCCAATGGTGGTTGGTCCTTAGAGTGTCCTTTGTTTCTCTGGTAGTGTCATTAACATATTACACTGGGTTTTCTTAACTATATACAAGGGTCTTGACTATCTTAACTTACACAAAGAATCATCATATTGTGCGATAGCACAATAAATTATACCATTGCTAATATAACACAAAAGGCTACACTATGGGCCTGATTCAATTAAACGCAAAAAAAAATTTCCGTGCGTTTTTCCGCGTATTTTGCTCATTTGCATATGAATTTTCGCATTCACTTATTGGTCCCGATTTAATTCCGTTTTTTTTCCAGCGTTATTTTTTGGTCTATCATGCAAATTTTTTGTCCCTATTAAAATGCATTGCAAGTGCGAATTTATGCGATTCAATTGCATTACACGCTCTAAAATTTGCGCGTTATTTTACATCATTTTTTGCGCACCTCATCAAGGTGCGTATTATGAAATGTAGGTTAAAATTTATGAAAATTGTACAGCTCCTTTATATGATACTCCACATAAATATGAGTATCATATAGATATATCATCTACCACATCATACCACACATCTATATGATACTCCACATAAATCTATGCAGCCTGCAACTCAAGTACACAGCAGATGGAAAAGAGAAAATGTGATTTTAATGGTTATTTAATTATTTAATTTAATGCCACATTCTTGTTAAATAGCTGTTGGTTCAAAAATAAATATAAAGTAGGAGAGAACATAAAAGTGAAAAATGACGCTGGCAGAAGTTTAAAAAAAAAACAAAAAAACAACAATCAGAAAAAGTTATTTTGTATTATTCTCTTCAACAATAATACGTAATTACTGAGTTGCTGCAGTATAATGTTTGACATTCAAGTGCAGAAGGTCCCAAATAGATATTACAGACATATGACGGCAGGGCTGCTTATGGGAAGTGATTGTGCTGACATTTGTGTTGCATGGGTAAAAATACAGAAATACACGCGCGTATTTTATAACGGGAGGGAAGCACAAAAATGAGCGCTAACAAATACACTCATGGTCCACTTAACGCGCGTTGGATGTGGGGGGATATTTTTAATTGAATAGCGGTTATTTTTTCGCGCGAACTATGCATATTTTATACGTGTGTTTTTTGTTTTTTTTTATTCGCGTTTAATTGAATCAGGCCCCATAAGTCTAAACATGACAATAATATAATCTTCCTAAACTAAACATTTGTATAATGGTCAATTGAGAACTCCCGTGAATAAAACATACTTTTAGAATCTTATAGAATTTTATTTTAACACACATTGTACTTGCATAGATTTAGGTCTGGGAACATGGATATTTCATCACGTATAATCATAAGGTTATGCGTGATCACGCATGTGGTTGCGTGAGTACTTTTCCTGCCGCTAGTATTCCTTTGTTTCAATTGCACACAAAAGACTTTTACAGAACTTTATCATTTATAACTTTAATTTATCTTTATTTTATAAGTTAATTCTCTATTTAACTTTAACAAAAGAAAGCTAATGTGGTTTACAAAAGAGGTAGCAACTATAGTGAAAGCAAAAAAGATGGCCTTTTGGAATTCTAAGCAAACTCATACTCAAACTCAACTTAACAAAAATAATGATGACAGGTAGAAGTAATTTGCATAGCAGAATTAGGCTAAAAAGGCACAAACTGAGAAAAAAAACTGTCTCACTTGGTACGAAAAGGGAACAAAAGGTATATAGGTATATAAATGAAAGGCAGAAAAATAAAGGGGCATAGTAAGGCTCAAAATGGAGATTGAGAGTTTTGTTCAGGGTGAAAGGGTTTGGGCAGGTCAACTTAACAAGTATTTCTGTTCAATATTCACAACAGAAAGAGAGGGGAAGGGACCACTTTTAAATAGGAAGAAGACTATTAATATAAAGGAGGGAATTACTACTACTTTCACTCAGGAGCAGGTATTAAAAGAACTTTCAAAGCTGAAAGTGGACAAATATGGGATACATCCTAGGATACTAAAAGAGCTTAGAGGGGTGCTGACAAAACCATTACCTGAATTATTCAACCATTCACTAATAACTGGTGTGATTCCAGAGGACTGAAAAATAGCAAATGTCGTCCCTCTGCATAAAAGTAGAAGAAGGGAAGAAGCGGCCAACTACCGACCACTGAGTCTAACATCAGTAGTAGAGAAATTGATGAAAACCCTGTTAAAGGAACAAATTGTACAGTATTTTAAATCCAGTAACTTACAGGATTCCAACCAGCATGGATTCACTGGGGGAAGATCATGTCAAACAAATCTTATTGAATTTTTTTGACTGGGTCAGTAAAGTATTAGATAAAGGGGAGCTGTAGACGGGTGTGGGTCCCCCAAAGAACAACCCTATTTTGATAGGGCTGTTCGATATCGATTGCTTATGCCTTGATGAGGTATCGCAACTGATCCCCAGAGCACCGAACTCAGTGCTCCGAAAGGTAAGCCTAAAAGCTAACCCTTCCCTAATTCTAACTCTTACCGTCCTTTTCCATTACCCCAACCCTAACTTCCCTGCAGCCTGACCCTAACCCTCCCTTTATCACAGCCTGACCCTAATACTCCCTTCTCCCTAGCCTGACCCTAACACTGCCTTCTCTATACCCTGACCTTAACCCTCCCCTTCTATGGCCCTAAACCTAATCCTCCCCAACACTAAAAGTCCCCGGAGAGGTTACTCACCTCTCCGGAGATGTCTGTAGCGGGTCCTGCGAAAATGAATGGATGAGTATGCCGATCGGCACACTCGCTCATTCATTAAAAAAAATTCTGAAAAGGCTGCCTATTCGGAATAGAGACAGGCAAAAAGGATCTTTCGGCTGTCTCTATTTCTAAAAGCAGCTCATCGCAGCAGGGACTGCAACCGGATGTAGACATAACCTATCTAGATTTTATTAAGGCTTTTGACACTGTGCCACATTGTGGACTGTTAAATAAGCTGGAAACTTTGGGACTGGACTTAACAATAGTTACATGTATACGACCTTGGTTACAAGATAGTCAACAGAGGGTTGTAGTAAATGGAATCCCTTCTGATATTGCCTGTGGTATCGAGGGGTAAATATGCCTTTTTGCAGATGACACAAAAATATGTAATGGTAGACACACCAGGAGGGGTACACAAAATGAGGGATAATCTAGGTAGAAAAATCCCGAAAGCTCATTAAATCATTAATGGCCCATTAGAAACTACTGAGGAGTATCGAAGAGTCATTATATCATGTGACATAAAGGTAGCCAAGCAAAAGCAATGAGAAAGGCACATGCCTTGTTTCATAGGTAGAGGAATTTGTAGCAAAAAGAGAGAAGTAGTGATACCCCTTTATAGCTTGTTGGTACGACCTCACCTAGAAAACTGGACCTGATTCAAACTTAAGAAGGAACTTGAGAGTAAAGTTACACCTTGGCAAAACCATATTGATTTCAGGGGGAGTCAAGTTAATTGTATACTTTGTATGTAGGGATATATCTTTGAATTGCTTACTGCACACAGTGTACTTTACTAGTACACTGTTATTTAGACTTGGGATAGGAAAACTTTTACACTGTTATTTAGACTTGGGATAGGAAACATCCCCTTTCAACTCTAATACTGTTTGTAACAGATGAAATATGACTCCCCTGCAATCAACATGGTTTAGCCCAGGATTAATTTTCCTTTCTTAATTTTAAGCTCCTTCTTAAGTCTGAATTAGGCCCAATGTGTTCAGTTCTGGAGGCCATATCTCCAGAAAGACATAAATACATTCGATACTATGCAAAGAAGAGCAACTAAAATGGTCCATGGCCTGTGTCACAAAACATACCAAGAAAGGCTAGAGGAACTAAATGTATAGCGTGGAGCAGAGAAGGGGGAGGGGGAACATGGTAGCAGCTTTCAAATATATCAAGGGTTGTGACCAGCTAGAGGAAGGTGCCATTTTTCAAAGGAAGAGGTGTAATAGAACACAAGGGCATGGATATAAACTGGAGGGTGGTAGATTAAAATGAAATGTGCGGAAAAATTACTTCACTGAAAGGGTGATAGATAAGTGGAATAATCTGACATTTGAGGTGGTTGAGGCTAACACAGTAGAACAATTTAAACATGCTTGGGATAAATATAAGGATATCCTAAATCTCAAACTAAACTGAGGATTGGGTCTAGTGTCAGTATAAACTGTGAGGATAGGGTCTAGTGTCAGTATAGTTTTAAATAAACAACTGGGCAGACTGGATGGGCCATGTGGCTCTTATCTGCCGTCACTATTCATGTTTCTATGTTAACTTATCCCCCATTATAGGGCTTTTTATGATATAAAAGGGGATATAGAGGCCTATTATGGGAAAAATTTGAGCACAATTTAGGAGGCATGGGATTTATTATGTGTCATACATTTAATATACATGATAATGAATCTGTATTTTAATTTTTTTAATGAAATCAGCAAATTATACTAGACGATCGGGCTCTTTAAATTATATGTAAAATGTGCTGAGTTGAGTTGAGAAGTGGAGTCTTGTAACTTTAAATTAGGGTTTATAAATAAAGCTGTTTAATGTTTGTATTAAGACATTATTTTCTCTGCATGCAAACCAAAAGTTTTATGAATTTTAATATATATATATATATATATAGCCAGATAAGTCATTTAGTTCATTCACTCTGCCCAATTTAGGATATCATTGGCCCCAATCTTGATCTGAATGTACGCCAGCTAGTGTGACGTTTGTTTGTGTTTTTGCGCATTGTGCATGCTCAGAACTGAAGCGTACATCACAGGCGATTCAGAGCATAGCATAACCCTGGCATCTGGGACTTGCGCACTGAGGGGCATGTTGGGGGAGGGAAGGGGTAGATGTACAATGTACAGTAAGAGCACTTGATTCTGGTCAGAACACAGACGTAACAAAGGTCTGTTTACATTAAAACCTTTGCACCTTCTACAGGTCATGTCTAAGTCCTGGGGGCTTTAAATTTCAATCATATATATAATCATGAAATCGCTGCTGCTGTACAATTTTGCTATTCATTTAAAAAAAATATACAGTTTAAAAAACAGTGCATATTTTTTATTAATTTTTTTTATGAAAAAACAATAAATCTTTTATTTCCTCTGTTCATATATCATCTGAACTGTTCGCTGTATTTATAACCGTTTTTACCAGCTTAAAATACAGTATACTACACTGCTCTAGTATACTACATTGCTGCATATTTGGACACGTATCTGCTTACAGCAGACCTGCCGTGTGCCCATACCCTATGTGGCGTATCCGCTTGCAACTCAAATGACACAGTTATGTTCGGTTCTGGATCTCATGCAACCGCCATGTTTATATAGTTTATTAAAATGTAAATGTATTTATGTTATAGAGATAAGGCCTCCAGAACTGAATACCATATTTCATATAAGGCTGTACCAATGACCTATAAGGTGTCAATAATTACTCTCCCTACGCAACCAAGTGTCTGACTTTCCTATCTCATTGCTTTGATCCATTGTTTACCCAAATCTTCCAAAATTGTGACTCCTATATCCCTCTCCTCCTCTGTGCTTTCCAAATTAATGCTGTTAATTATTTTTTGAGCCCCATGAGCATGATTTAGAATTTGTGGTATGGACACTAGTTGCCACACTCCAGTCTATCTAGATCATCAGTCATGTTAAGCCAATGCTACACTCACATTGGCATATTACTCTTGACTTAAATCATTATATTATAGTACTTTAATGAAATGTCTGATAAACAAGAGAAACAGAAACTAACCACAAATATCATATGGATAGATCATAGATTTCCAAAAGCAAACAATAAGTAATCCCACACCTTAATAGGCAGGAAATGGCACACTATGTATTTCCACGTCTACACAGGGAACTGAATTTCCTCCAAATGCCTAAGGAGCAAGGCGGCAAAGTGCAAGGGAGTGGGAATAGATGTGAAGAGGATTTTCATCCTCTTCTCATATGTGAAAATAACACTGGAGTAGCTGATATGTTTATCAATGACAAAGACAGCCCTACCTTTCTTCTATGTAAATATGAGTCACAAGAGTCACTCTAGTGAGTAATAGCTCCATATATGTAAATCTCAGACACTAAAATGACTCTAGTGACTTATATTTACATAGATGGAGCTATGTCGGCTGGCTGTGGTGCTCAGGGCCTAAGGGCAGAGACGGCGACTATCCAGTCTGCTGTACAGTGCGGACTAGAGTTCACTGATGAAAAGAGAAGACAGAAAAGAAAGTTATTAGAAAATGGAGCAG
>WWET01000071.1:1224131-1253382 GCA_011038615.1 Limnodynastes dumerilii | reverse complement strand
AATGTGCAATGTAGAGAAAGAGGGGTTATATAGATACAGAGGACAAATAGAGGGGTTGTATTTGCTAATGGCTAAAAGATCGCACAGAGTAGTTTAGTAAGAAAGAGGTGGCGTAATCAGGGAGTGTTTAGGTGGGAGGGGGAGGGATTTAGATTAGCCGGGGAGTGGCAATGTCCGTGCGTAGTTTCCTTCTTAAAAAGGAAACTACGCACAGTAAGATAAGGTAGGCCTAGGGTACTCTTAGTGCCATTAGGTACCTAAAAACGGGGGGCAGGATGAGTGAGTTAGGTCCGGATCTGTCCATATCTAACTCGCTTTTTACTGTGAATACAGTCCATTATTACCTGTAAAATCTTAATGTGGGTAGGGAATCAAGCCAACTCATAGAATTAATGCAAACAAACCTCACAATCAATATATCTTTATCTTCTAGAAAATAAGAAAAAGAAAAGTTTGAATCCATGGGCCTAAGGTTCAGTGGAGAATAAAACTTCCATATTGATTAGAAGAGTTCTTTAATCCATTTACAAAGGACCAGGCAACGAGCAAGGAAAGATGCCAACACGATTAGCATGTGACCCTTTCTGCCGAAGGAGGTTTGATTGGTGGTAGAATAGGGGAGGATGGAGATGCAGTAATAATAGATGGATCAGGTAGAATACAAAGGTGTTCCAGAAGAGCTTGGCCTTGATCCAGGGATTTAATTGTATGGACTAAATCATTCACTGGAATCTGAAGTTGAAACGGGAAAACCCCCAGTATCTATAATTATGTTGTCGAAGGATTCTGGTTGCTGGCTGCAATTCCCTACGCTTCTGTAGGGTGGTTGGAGCCAAATCTTGAAACAGTTGTATCGATGTGTCATTGTAAGGAATGATGGGGTAGATCCAGACCACAGTGATCTGTGATTCAGTACCACAATAATTTGTGATTCAGTACCAGTGATCTGTGATTCAGTACCACAGTAATCTGTGATTCAGTACCACAGTGAATTTACGCATGCTGCATTCGTAAATTTGGCTGTTTGTACATTATGCGCACGGCAACGGATGTTACGACTTGTAACTCTGATCGTGCGTAACTACGTATGAAGGGGCGTGTCATCCCTACGCAAGCAGAAATTACGCAATGTAGGTGGAGGGAGGCATTTAAATTGTACAGTATGGGCTGGGTTTGGCAGGTACGTACGACAAGCCGATACGTATGAACGCTGTTACGCATGGAAAAGTGAAGGTATGGTCTGAGGGGAATGCCCGGGGGAATGCATTATACTTACGATAGTGTAACTATGCTACGCAATTGTACTTACAGGGAACTTAAGTCTGGATCTGGCCCAATATACATATTTCTTGTCAGTTATAGAATTTTTTCTATAATGAAAGCGAGCAATAACATCTCTAGGTCATTGATCTGAATACAGACTTGCTCTAAATGCCCAATCCAGGAGCAGATCATTATTCGTAGCTTCAATAAATATATGTCAAAAGAAGCCCTGAAGGTAGTTCGGAAGATCAGAGTATTTAGAATGTCACGTATACGTATATGAACATTATTTCTGCAAGACCTATTTTTGAGATCCTCTCGGTTTTTTTTTATGGTTTCAATTTCGGTATAGAGGAGCATTATTTCTTTATCCAGTTGTGTATGCGAGCGACAGAGTTCATCTTTTTTAGATTCAAGGACATCAGTACGATTGCCTAAGGAGCCAATTTCCAATTTAAAGTCACAGACCGCCTTTTTCAGTTGAGCATGATGTCATTCGCCAGGTTGATTATTGCTGCCTAGATAGTAGGATCTAGTCCCACGGATTTAGTTGGAGATGTAGTGGATATATTTAACAGTTATGCTTTTTCCAAAGCAGATCCTGCTTTCTTAAAATAGGTTGGAGTAGGCCCAGGTGGGGGTTTCCTTGCAGCATTTTTGCATATTATTGCTAAAAAGCAAAAGTAAAGAAATGAAATAAAGGGGGAATAGTACAGGAGCACTGAGCTTATCCCGGCGAGGGATTGATAGATTAGTCAAAAATACGTTCGCGTACACACATGTCCCATTATTGGGGATACATCAGGACACCAGAAAAAACAGTGTTTACATCATAAAAAAATATAATCCATAGAATGGAATTTCATTTGGTGGTAAAACAGTGCTACGACAAAGCACCAGGCCAGCACCCTTGTTATTATATTTTCACACATTATTTGGTATTTTTTATTTGATTTCTTATGTGTTATTGTTATTATATAAGTTTGACAATGAAATTCCACAGGCTGTGCATTCTGCTTAGAATAGGATTACACTGGCTCCCTCTTGTGGGGAAAAATTATATTTATCAGTCACACAAGCAATAAATTAAGATGAAAAAAGGGGGATACAACAGACAAAAAGTACCCTTACTGTGGGGACTGGCAGTACCTCACATGAAGAGTGATGCAGGTTTATTCAACCCTGCTGCACTTGCAATAAAGTGGTCCAGCACCAGGCACTGGTGATCATCTAATTTTGCAGTGTCCTTGGTAGCTGTGGCTTTAGCATTGTAGCAGAAGGTTTTGCAAGGAGGTATGGCGATGGCTGCAAATCTTGCCAGGGTTTCTTCAAACAGAATCGATACTTGTACACTGCACTGCCACAAGCAGAACTGCTGCCCACCAGTCCCGTCTGCGCCCTCTACCTGACAGGTCTGGAGACTGGAGAACCAGGATCCACCTTTGGAGCCATACCACACAAAAAGGAAGTCCAGCTAGTAGTGCAGAGGTAAGCCGGAGGAACTGAGGTTGAGTGCAGAAACATCGCTCTTAGACCAAATAGCACAGTGGGGTTCTAGGGTAGGCTAAAAGGGATGGTAAATAGGTAAGTTGTAGAAGGGGCAAAGAAATCTAAGAGACAAATCGAAGAGGCAAAGCAGTCGATCCTTAGTGCACCAAACATGGTGTTCCGAAAGGTAAGTGAAGAATCTAACACCAACCCTCTCCCTAATCCTTTCCTTAACCATCTCTTCCTTGCAGCCTGACCCTGACTCTCCCTTCTATACAGCCTGACTCTAACCCTCCCTTCCCCATAGTCGGACCTTAACCCCCCCCCTTCCATGCAGCCTAAACCTAACCCTTCTTTCCTCGCAGCCTGGCCCTAACCTTCCCCTTCCATAGGCCTCATTTACGAAGGTCGATGTTGGCAAAATAGCCTAAAGTCCTGGGACTTTAGCTGGTTTTTCACCACAGTCGTATTTACTAAAGCCAAAGTCCCGGGACTTTGGGCTTTTTCACCAGCAAATCGACCAACATTGCTCTACCCTCCCAGTCCTGACTTTTCTAATGATTTCTATACAACATGGTTCATTCACTAAAGGCGTTTTGACTAAAGCGCCTATAGTGCGATCCGTGAGGGCTTAAAAAAAAATCACCTCCTGTGTGAGGCGCTTTCCTAGAAAGCTATTCACATTTTAATAGAACAACACATGTCAACATAGTAAAAAACACTTTATGCATTTTTCTATCACATATCCTGCCGACGCATATACTACTATAAGTTGTGTTATTCCCTGAATAAAATGTGTAAAAAATGTTCCTTAGTGTGTCGCTAGACTATAATGGTGGCCACCATTATACAATGTACCCTAAAGTGTGTTTTGCATGTCAAATGTGTAATAAAATATTAAATAAATGTCGTGCCTCACCGTTTAGCAGTCATCAGTCTTGGGATGACTCGCTTGTATTTTCAGCTTCTTCTGAAGATCTTCTTTAAATGTTGCTTGAAGATGCTTGTCACCTTGCTAGAAGAGGTTCCTCCGGTGATGGCAGCTGGTCTTCGGCCTCTTCTGGCCCTTTCCATGATGCACCCCTTCTTCCTCCTCGGTGTCCCCCCGCAACTAATGACCGGTCTGTCGCTAGAGGGCACCCTTTTATAGAAAAATGACATCATCTACATTAGGGGGCTCTAGTGTCGATGACGTCATTTTTACTATAAAAAGAGGCCCTCTAGCGACAGGCCAGTCATTGGTAGCGAGGACATCGAGGAGGAAGAAGGGGTGCGTCGTGCGAAGGGTCAGAAAAGGCCAAAGACCAGCTGCCAGCATCGGAAGAACATCCTCCAGGAAGGTGACAAGAATTTTCAAGCAACATTGAATTAAGATCTTCAGAAGAAGCTGAAAATACAAGCGAGTTTATTGCATCTGTAATTCAGTTATGTTTCTCTTTGAAGTGCATGGACAGTGGGTGGGTGAGGTTTCCTTTCCGTATATTTCTGATGTGTTCACCTCATCTGTCCTTTAATTTTTCGGGTGGTTCTCCCTATATATTGAAGTGAACACTTACAATCCACAAGATATACACAGTTCTTTGAATCGCATGTGATGAATTCCTTATTTTTGTTTTCCCTATTATTGGAATTATACTTTGTCATTTTTATTCTTTGCTCTTAACTGTTCTGCACATCACACAAGTATCTGTTATATGCCACCATGCTAAGCATGGTGACATGTAAGTTATTACCTTTGTTAGCTGTCTTGCCCCAGTGCCTCTGTAGAAATCCTGCAGGCCATTGCACTATGCACAGTCTGCACATATCTGACACTTGCAGCTGTTGCTTAATGGGCGAAGCCCTTCTCCCTCTGTCTTTTATGGCTTTCTGGCTGCTGTGATTGCTGGCAGAACTCCAGACAATCATTTCACCTGTTTGGACTATTGGCCAATTGATAGCCAGAAGTCTCCTTATAAGCTCCAGCAGTGCTATTCCTTACTGCTGGTTATAGCTCTAGTCCTCTAGCCTGTGTCCAGCTCTGCTATTGTTCTCTGCCTTGCGCATTTTTCTTGTGATCTTTGAGTGCCCCTGCTGCAGTTAATACTTGCCTCTCTCCTTCTGTTTTCCAGTCTTATTACCCAGTGTTTCCTCCTGACCCTGCCTAGCCTATTCCTCTGGTTGTGACTGTGTGGCACCCCTGAGGTGTCTTCTCTGTGAGTGTGTGTGTGCACCCTAGTTTGTCCTGTCTGTCTCTCAGTGTTGTTTGTCA
The DNA here is from genome assembly GCA_011038615.1 of Limnodynastes dumerilii. Taxonomy (NCBI): domain Eukaryota; kingdom Metazoa; phylum Chordata; class Amphibia; order Anura; family Limnodynastidae; genus Limnodynastes; species Limnodynastes dumerilii. Next base: position 1,248,380 of record WWET01000071.1, on the reverse strand, counting down.
GAGCTAGCCCCTTCTAGCTCTCTTTTCTTGTTCCCGTTTCAGTTTTCCCCCACCTTGTCTCTCCAGTTTCCTTCCACATTTGCTTCCGTTTCTTCTCCGGGTGTCGCCTCTGGGGGCCGGAACCTGCTAGGTGTCCTTCAGCCCAGCCTATCCCCACCATCAGGGGCTCTAGTGATTACCAGGCCCTAGTTAGACACTTGCGCCCTGGTCGAAGCACCTGTCCTTCGTAACAGTACCGCACATATAAAATCGCAAGGGTTCTTGTACTATACTCCTAATCACTTGGTTCCTAATGTTCTTTGCTCTGCGATAAACAAATTATGGTGTGGGAGATATCAATCCTACCAAATCGGGATCTTTCAATGTTTTCTTATTATTTTCTCCATTTTCTTATCATTTGAATTGAACTGGGAAAGAAATAGTGCGTTTTTCTCCTTTATCCTTTTTGTGTATCAACTTTTCATTTATAAGCTCTTCTCTATTTTCCTTCCTATTTTCTTAAAAACAAACTCCACTTTGGCCTCCTCGTATCCTTTCTGCACGAATTGTTCCTGCAATATCTCTCCCTGTTTTTCGTATATCTCTTTAGTGGAGCAGTTTCATCTCATCTTTGTAAATTGACTCGTAGCATGATGCCCGCTTTCTTTGGCAATTTTCCCTGCTGTTTCTTTAATCTTCAAATCAAAGAAGTCCACTACTTCTTTGCTTATAAAGAAGGTGAGTCTGATGTTGTCAGTTCAAATATCTGCAGATTTCTTCAAGAGAGTCCCAATTTTCACTCCATCCAAAAATTACATTGCCGATATTGCGGAAAAACATCTTTAAATATTTGACAGCCAAGGGATACTGGTATACCCAGTTCTCCTCCCACCACACTATACAAATATTGGCGTAGCAGGGGGCAAACTTCGTACCCATGGCCGTACCTGTTTCTTGCAGGAAGAAGTTATCAAACCAAAAGAAATTATTGCCTAAAATAAATAAAATTTTATTCCTTCTAAAAAAAATTTTTTTTTTCTCCTTAAGATTTGATTTCCCCAGCATCCACTGTACTGCCCTGATACCATCATTATGTCATATGATGGTATACAGGGCTCTTACATCAGCAGTCACTAGATAGTGTTCCTTGTAGCATTCAATCTTTTGCATAATTTTCAATAAATGCCCTGTATTCTTCAGATAGGCCTTAATCTTTTTCATGAGTGGCTGAAGATTGTGATCAATTATTTGTGATAAATTAGACGTCACGGTTTTACCCCTGCGACAATAGGACTTCCAGGGGGGTTCTCATGGTTCTTATGGACTTTGGATAGGGTATAGAACACAGGGATAGAGGGTTTGTAAGGTTTTAAATAATCTCTCTTTATCTGTGATCACCTTCTACCAATATTTGTCTAGAAGTTTCTCTAAGTCCATCTCTATCTTCTTCGAAGAGTTGTTTCTTTATTTTCTATATGTACTTCCTTAATTGAGTAGACAATATCACTTGTATAGTGATCCTTCCTCCCTTGTCGGAAGGTTTTATTACAATAGGCTGGATCCAGCCTTAAGTAAGTGCTTGAAATTAGTTACTCCTGGGATAAACCATATTTATTGCAGGGGGAGTCAAGTTAATTGTATACTTTGCATGCAAGGATATATCTTTGAATTGCTTACTGCACACAGATACTGACCAGCTTTACTATTACACTGTTATTTAGACTTGGGATAGGAAACATCACATCTCAACTCTAATACAAGAGTATTAGAGTTGAGAGGTGATGTTTCCTATCCCAAGTCTAAATAACAGTGTAATAGTAAAACTGGTCAGTATCTGTGTGCAGTAAGCAATTCAAAGATGATATATGACTCCCCTGCAATCAACATAGTTTAGCCCAGGAGTAACTAATTTCAAGCACTTACTTAAGTCTGGATCCAGCCCAATATCTTTATCTCCCTTTTAGATGTTGCAGTTAGAAACCTGATTTTTTATTTTTTTTTGTAAATTCTTTATTTTGACAATTTTCCATTTTTAAAGAGACAGTAAAAGCATTAACATAAACGGTTACCAATATAACAAAAAAATACAAACAATGTCAAATTCTAGAGCATGAGAATACTATGTGGACAGAAGTATGCTTTTATGACCTACTGATATCTTGTTGAACTTTATCGAACTTATAGCTCTTGACTATGGGTAACGCGCAGACAAACATAGGACAGGCACTATGAGGAAGACAAGGAAAATACATGAGAAAAGGGGGAGCACATTCATTTGCATGAGAGAATAGACATTTGGAGATCTGGTAAGCTCGACGCAAGGAATGTGTCTAGGTCATGTTAATTGACGGGAGTTTAGTTTACCTCATTAGCCAGAATATGATGGAATAGACGAAGGAAAAGATGGGGGGACTTAAATTCCAACCATTGAAACCAGGTTGCTGTGAAAATTTTGGCCTGATCCAGGGTGGTGTAAATCAATTAGTCCATTGCCATATAGGGGTAGATCCAGAACAACGTCCGCAAGTGAATTTACGGTAGCTGCTAGTGTAAATTCACACATTAGTACTTACTGCGCATGCGTACGGCAGATGTTACGCCACGTAAGGCATAGAGTAAGGGGCAGTCACGTATCAGTAACGTATCAACTTACGAAGGGGCTAGCCAGGCATACGCCACCAGTATTTACGCTTCGAAGGCGGGGTGAGACATCTAAATCGTACAGTATGGGCGTGCTTAGCTGCGTAGCTATGTGTGGGAAGTACGTCCGATAATGGTTATGCAGCGTAAAGTTAAGGTAGGGTATGGAAAGTGTAAAATACGTACATGAGAGGGGTGTGCCGAGGAGAGTGCCTAGAAGGTATGCTAGCGTAAGAACACAGCTTAGTAAAAGCGTAGCTCTGGATCTGGCCCATAATAATCAATGCGTTTGACCCACTCAGAAATGGATGGGGGCTGGTCTGATTTCCAGTGTTGCGGAATCAGAGATTTCGCAGCATTATTTAGATGTTTGAGAAGAGATTTCTTGTAGAGAGAGAGAGAGGGGCATGTCAGTGAAGGAATCAAACGAGAAATCTGATTTTGTTTATGGAATAATGTATCCTGTGCTTTTTCTTCTCTCACTTTAGTCTTAAATAATTTCTTTAAAGTATAAATCTTTGTAAGTCGACAAACATGGTGAAATCATCCCCACTGCAGGTCAGAGAAAATTTCAACCCTTTCCCTATATTTATCTTTCAACCCTTGACAGTGTATATTTACTCAAATTGTAAATTTTTACTTCCTCTTTCTCTGTTTTTCCTTTCCTTTTCTTCTCCTTCAATCTTCTCTTCTCTTGCACCACTGACTTTTTATATTCCTTCATATTCCTCAGACCTTCTCTTTTCCCTTTTCTTCTATTTCCCAAATTTTTTTTTTATTTTGTATTGTATATTTTTTGTTTTTCATATTTTTGGTGAGGTTTAGTATACTCTGCTTATCCGAGTTGGGCTTCCTTATTCTAAAAAATATTTTTGACCACCCCCTCTCTCTTCATAATATCTCAAATCTCCACTTCCTTCCTCCCAATATCTTTGGGACTGACCCCCTAACCGGTAGTACCCATCATTCCTATATCTGGATAGATCTCTCATTCTAAACTCACCCCTATAGCCCCTATTATCTTGCCCATTATCATATCTATCCTTCCTCCTTCTATCTTTATGGAAGTCCCTATAGTCTCTTTCCCTATAGGGTCCATACTCCCTCTGTTTTCTGTCTTCGTTGTGTCTTTTTCTATCTTGGATGTTTCTCTCCTGATTCTCCCTTCTTCTCCTATCCTCTCTACTACTTTTCTTATAGCACGTCTCTCTCCTTCCATTTATCCTATTGTGATCATCCTCTTTTCCTCTACTGTTCTTTCTACTGTGCTCTCTATACTGTTTCCTCTCAATTTCTTTAATTTTATTTGATACCTTTTCTTCTCTTTTTGATGTATAAACTGTACCTTTTCCTCTCTCCTTCATTCTATCTCTCTCATCTCCTTCATCATTCCTATTTCCCTTTACAGTTTCCTCCTTCTTTCTTGTTGGTACTCTTCTTCCGATTCTTATCACCACCTTTCATTTTCTTAATCCTCACATCATCTAACCTTATGTCTGTTCCTATGTTTTTTTTCTTTCTGCGGTGATCTTGTATCCTCTTTGTATTCCAAAAGTTTGTCCAGGAGTATGTCCTCCATATAGCTCTTCTTTTTTTTTTTTTCCCTTCCTTGATTGTCAGCAGTTGAGTACCCATAGCGAACTCCACAATGTCTCTCTTATATTTTTTGTACTTCTTTGTCGTGATCTCTTCCTCCCGTTTCTATAATCTCAATCTGATTATATTCTCCAAATCTCTGTACTCCTGAAGTTCCAAAAAAGGTGCTGTCAGAGTCTTCAATTCTTCTATTTCTTATTCCAGGGCTTTGAGTTCTTTTCTTCTCTTCCATAAGATGAGTTCCCTGTGGGAGAAAGAACACATTTCCAGAGTCCTATACCTTCCATCAATGAATTCCTTCGATTTGGACTGGAAGGTGCAGACTTTCTTCACTCTCAATCCTCTAGAAACAATATGGTCTGCAAGATATTTTTCCATGATGACAGTCTCCCACCACAGTTTGTTCTCCTTATAGAGTGTATTTCCAAATTTTTATGGCTCCTCCTAAATCATCATCTGAGAGTTCATTATTTTTCCCTTTAAAGTGCTGCTTTTAGGATTGGTTTAACGCATGTTTAATAACTTTATTTACACAAGCTCTGTAGGATTTCGGCATGGAAATCCATTAGGCACAGACTTCAAATCCGTCTTAGTAATATATGTATGGAGGGGCATGCCAGTCCTATGTAAGTAGGAAGTTAAGTAGAAGTGGGTGGGGAGGGGACATTTAAATGGTCTATTAAGGGCGCGGTTAAGGTTTCCCTATTGTAGTGGAAGTCTTCTAAAGAATAAGTATGAGGAGAATGTCATGGGAGTTGCCTTGCCACTAAGGTGGGTATTTCAGCAAATACGTGCATACTTAGTTTATTCGTAAGTGTGAATACGTTCCAATGGGCCTGATCCAGAACAACGATTCGGAGCGAATTTACGCGTGGCGGAGACGTAAAATCGCGTATTTGTAAGTACTGCGCATGCGCACCATAGAAAATACGCTCAATAGTGTAGCGTAATTGTGAACATGTGGGCCATTCACGTATGTGTCACGTAAATACTTACGTGTGGGCATGCTAATTTTACGTGCGTCCAAAATACGTCTGAAATACGTGAAGTAGGAGGGGGGTTGCATTTAAAGTGTACAGTATGGGCATGCTTAGCTGCGTAAATTTGTCTAGCCCATACGTATGTGTGCGTATGACTGCGGTTACGTTGGAAAAAGTTAAGGTAGGGTTTGGAAAGCGTATCTTGACAAAATACGTACGTTCAAGGGGTGTGCCGAGGGGAGTGTAACGAATTTACGCGCACGAAAATACACTACGCGAATAAACGTACTGCAAACGTACTTCTGGATCTACCCCAATGTCGCTAGTGTGTGTATATGATGGATATGATTTTCTTTGTAATACAAAGGTACACGCAAAAAACAGCATAGAAAGGTTAAATATCCACAGTATCCACACTATATACACCGTACCTGCGCCTGAGTTCTAAACGCCGGCCTTGGAATTTGCGTGAAGTTATTCCACCTTAACCTCAGTCGGGTCTTAAGAGAGGGGGGACCCCCTAATGCACCACTGATTACAATAAACAGGATCAGAGCCTTAAGGCGTTCCACTCAATAACCATCTAGATAGTCATAGTAGGTAAACAATTGTAGAAACCAACAGGTTTTTATATAGCGGTAACCTCGTATACGCAGTCTACGTTGCAACAAGTAACGTACAGAATTACTGCGCATGCGTAGTAGAGCATATCTACAGCAGCTCTGCATACAGCCCTATAGGACAATGGGTTTGATACATAGGGGCAAGTGCTATATTTCACACAATCAAACCAGCCAGGGTGTATGGTAATAGTGTTCTCAGTACCCTGTATGATCCAGCCACACGGCAGTGTTAGTAAACGAGATGATGGAATTTTAGAATAGACATAGAGAGTGTGCGGGTTTGTGTTAATAATGTAAAAGAAAGGAAGAAGTGGTTGTTAATATGGTACATAAAGATTAGGAAGGTTGAGAAATTTGATAAGCTTGTCTAAAGAGCTGTTTTAAGGGAGCGCTTGAAAGTTTGAGAGTGGGTGCAGCCTAGGAGAAGTCCTGTAACCAGGAATCAGAGCATTTATGAAGTGCAGAAGAGAGATCTTGTGATGATCTGAGAGAACGAGCTGGGTTATATCTTGAGACAAGTGAGGATATGTATGCAGGTGCTGTCTTGTTTTTGGCTTTACAGGTTAGCAAGAGGATTTTGTATTTGCCTCTGTAGTAAACAGACAACCAATGTAGAGACTGAGAGTGGACTAGCTCTAGTTGAGAGTTTTGCAAGGAAAATCAGTCTCGCTGTTGCATGCAATATAGACTGTAGAGGGGTAATTTTATATTGTGGGAGTCCAATAAGAAGGGCGTTGCAGTAATCAATGCAGGAGATAATTAGTGCATGAATGAGAGTTTTAGCAGTTTCTTGTGATAGACATTTTCGAATTTTGGAAATGTTTTTTAGGTGTATATAACCGGATTTAGAAACAGATTGAATGTGGGGCATAAAGGACAGTTAAAAATGAAGTGTAACACTTAGGCAGCGAGCTTGGCAATAGGGAATATTTCAATGTTGTCAACAGAAATAGAGAGACCGGGTGGGTAGCTCTTGTTGGCAGAAGGAAATAGTAATAACTCTGTTTTGGAAAGATTAAGTGTAAGATGGCGGGAAGACATCCAGGATGAGATGGCGGCAAGACATTCAGTTACACGAGCCAGCACGGTTTGCGATGGATCAGGGGTGGATAGATATATTTGTGTATCATCTGCATAAAGATGATATTGAAAACCAAATTACTTTATTAGTTGACCAAGGAAAGAGGTATAGATCGAGTAGAGCAAGGGACCCAAAAATGAGCCTTGAGGTACCCCAACAGATGGTGGAAGTGCAGAGGAGGTAGATCCAGAAAAGCAGACACTGAAAGAGCGATTAGAGAGGTAGTGCAACGGAATGGTGGGTGTACGCTGTTCCCCAATATCTAATGGGACGCAGCCTACGGAAAGTATTCTTGGGGGTTTTCCCTAATTCCCCTGGGTAATGTGAAATAAAATAGATAGAATACCTGATGCTTGCCGATATTGGTAATGGTACATTTTTTTTTTTTTGTAATAGTTAACTAAGTCAAATGAAATAAAAATGTTAATCACACATAGAATCTGAAGGTGAACAGAAGTGCTTCAGACTTTGCCAAAATAGGCATTGTGCCAGATAGTAGCAGCTTAAAAACAGATATGGTTTCTTTAATATTTTAAAAATATTCAAAAATAGTTCTTGTATGTTTTGATGAATTGTATTTATTTATTCTTAAGTGTTATTTATGGGTTAATTGCATATTTTTAAAGAAGTTTTTAAATTATTTATTGTATGTATCTATAACGGTAGACATATGTTTATTACTGCATATATATCACTAGGTACTTTGGGCCTGATCCAGACCTACGCCGATGCGCTGTGCTTAGTAAAGCACAGCGTATCGGTGTGCACTCTCCCCGACACTCCCCCTGTTCAGCTGGCCTAAGTAAGGGAAAATACGCTTGCACAGGAGCGTTTGGCCGCAAACCCCTCCCTCACTCATTAAACTACCTTCCCCCGCCCACCTACACTAACCTGAACATAGTAACGCTGGGGGACGCCCCCTCCAGCGTTACTACGGCGCTGCTACGGACGCCCGATCCACAATCGGGCGTTGCCGTAGCTACGCTGGGCAACATCTGCCTGGCGCATGCGCAGATCGGCTTTTAAGACTAGGAGTCCTCATGCTGATTGATTGACTAATTAAATAACATATGAAGAGGAAACACATGATTGGACAGAGTTCAAATAAATCCACCTTTCAGACCAAACTCCCACTAGCCTTGAAAAAGATTTACGATTGGATTGAAACGCGTTGGAAGTGTTTTGCACAATACCTGAACCAAAGCAACTTCATCTAAGACCCTTATTATTACATCCGTGTCGGCAATCCACCCTGGAACTGGACCAGCGTTGTGTTGACTGACCGCGTAGCGGGAAAGGTGACGGGAACTGTGGCCAGGGAAAAGTGCGATTTTATATATGCTATTTTTATTCTCAAGAAATGTGAGTGTAATTTAATTGTATAAATAAAACTTTATCCTGGAAGATAATGCATGATAGTATCTTCTGTTTCCTCTGAGTGAACGACCCAGCTCTCAGATTAACACGGTGAAGGAGTGGAGACTGGAGGAACTAATTAACTTTGAGAGGCGCATAATCATCTGAGTAAATGTGAGTGTATTACTGTCTATTATTGTGTATATGTGTGGAGATAATGCACTATTAGTGCTTTCCTTCATTTCCTCCGTAAATATGGACATCCTTAACTCCTGGAGGAATGGACTCCAAGAGCAGTACGCATACCTAACGGGAAAGTGACACGAGTGAAGGATTGACCTTATAACAGAAACGAACGGAGATCTGAGACATTTAATATCTATACTTACAGGCGCAGAAAACTCCATTTAAATGTGAGTGTATTACTATTTTTTTCCCTAAACTATTCTTTGAAGATAATGCACTATTAGTGCTTTCTGTTATTTTTTCATATATGACATCGGAAGCGGTATAAGAGATATAAAGAATTAAAGAAACTATCGATCCATGGACAAGAGGTGTTGAGAGAAATCATTAAGAATCCAAATAACTATTGCTAGGAGTGAAACTATATCTCCGAAAGAACTGACAGTCGTTTTTTACCCACTTACTGCGGATCGTGAGTACATCAGAAAAGCGTAACGCACTAATCTGCTACCCTTGACGCTCAATTGAACATACACACATATATATATATATTGTATTGGGACTTGTATCTTGAATTGAATTGTGTGATTAATTGATTAGGAATTGATTACCTTCTCTAGTGCCATACACACATTCAAAAATATTGTTTTCATGCGAATTAAGTTGGGGATTGTTTAGTAGAGCTGGACCTATAAGGATAGAGGGATGTGAACGAGGGGTATTAAAAGATGTAGGACCGGATCCAGACCCCCGTGTGCTTTCCGTGCGCGCGGGGGTCTGAAATTACGCGAGACAGAGGGGAGTGCACACCCCCGTCACTCCCCTCTGTCGTGCGAGCCATAAGCTTGCATTAAGTGGATCGTGCGGATCAGCGGTACGACCACTGATCCTCTGCAGTGTGGGATCAGCGGCCCGTACGACCGCTGATCCGCTGCAGTGTGGGAGCCCCCTCCCACACTGTACACTTTACATGCTTCCGCCCGCTTTAGCGCACAAATGGGCTCGGACAGAACAAAGTTACTATAGTAATCCTAGCGTAACATCTGGAGGGCGCATGCACCCTCCGTTCAGTCAGGTGATTTACACACCTTGCGTGCGTAAATCACCTGACGCTATTAAATCTGGATCCGGTCCGTAGAGAAGTGATAAGAAATGTTGTGTAAGGAAATGAGAAACAGCAGTATTGTAAACATTGCAGGGGGGATGGTAAAAGTAAATTTTAATTCTAGTTAAATGTGTTTATAATGGTTAACAGTATATGGATGAAACAGATACAGTGACATTAAAAGCATTAATAAGCAGTGTTCTTTGCTAGGATTCAAGTAGTTTTCCCAAGCTATGCACAGAGTGGCTGCATGGTGCAGAGTTAGAAGTTACACAGCCCAGGTGTTGATGTTGTCCTTTAGTGGATGTTTTCCAGGTAGAATGTTTCCTTCTGTTCTCCTCTTGTTCAACTCTTGTATAACACTTTCCGCTTCATATGATTTTATTTTCAAAGTGCTTGCATTTACCAAAAACAGTTGAACAGTAATATTCAAAGAGTTGAGCAGTGAAATTCTAGCATAAAGAGATCAAGTGAAAATGTGAGTAGGATCTTCTTATTTACACTTGGTATACTGTTAATGGTACCCTGCACGAAGAGGTTGTTTTTTGTCTTCCATTCTTATATGTGTACTTAAAACTGCCTGAGACATAAAGGTTCACGATATCGGAGACACAGGGAACACCAACATAATATCACTACTGAAAGGATTGTGATCGGAACACTGGGGGTGTCAGACCCTAATATGCCCTATGCCCAATAGGCATTAAATGTGAATATAGATTTATCCTGTTGATTCCTTCCTTGTTCTTTTAATGTTTTTACACGAGGAGAGTTTCTGGTTTTATTTATTTTACATATGCATTGGAGAGGGAAAAGAACTCCCCTTATTGCAAGGAAACTTCATGCACAGTACCCTTGAGGATTTTATGGAGAAGAATCTTTCTAAGTTAAGAGACTATGGCACTGATTCACACCTAAGAAGCTTGCCTTCTTAAGTGCGTATTTTGCCGAAATGACCTACTACGCATGCATAGTAGGTCATTTATGCAATCTACGTAACAGTTAGGTACATGGATTGCCTAAGTGCGGTCTTTAAAGACCCTACAGAGTAGTTTAAGTAGAAAGAGGCAGCGTAATGCCGCCTCAGGGAGTGATTAGGAAGAAGTGGGAGGGAATTAGATTATCCGGGGAGGGAATGTCCATGCGGAGCTTCCTTTTTAAGAAGGAAACTCAGAACGGTTAGATAAGGTAGCCCTATGGCACTCGTAGGTGTCATAAGGTACCAAAAAACGAGGGGCGGGTTAGAGGCTGGAAGAGAGACTTAGGTGCAGATCCTTTATCTGTAGAGCTTGCAAGTACTTTTTATTGTGATTGTCTTACGAATTCATGAATAATTATTTGTGGGAAGCGGCATCTTGAGACTAAATAAGCTCTGCATAGGACGATATATTGTTAGACAAATTAGATTCTTTAGAACAACAAAAAAAAGATTGTATAGCCGTCAGTTAAAGTGGACCTCCTCCGCTACAAGCGTATTTTAAACAAAGAAAGAGCAGTTTGACAGCGCTGGAATAGTTGTAATTGTTACAATTTCCTGCTTGAGAAAGTGTCCCGGTTTAGACACGAAACGCGTTGCAGAAGCTTAACTATACTAAGATTCCAGGACCATCTGTTCTTATCTCCAGCCAAACCACTGTAAGCTGACCTGAATTTGGACTTTGCCTCTGTCACTCCGCAATCTATTGCACCGTCAATTGCTGATACCTCCGGTGGTTCCCTCTGGAGTGGGTCTTCAGTCCCAGTGTTAATGGTGAGCCCACACTGCATTAACATCCACGGTCACGGAGTGACAGAGTGGCTGAAGCTCTGACTGCTGCTATTTGCCCTGCAACGGACCTGTATAAATTCTACCTTGGCTTTGAGCCGCCAGCAACACTACAAGTCGTGAGTCAATCTGCCACTTTGCACTATACTATCACTCACCCTGTGTTGGTCTATATTGTGGGGTTCATACAGAGCTGCATTACTCCCTAAATATTTTCTGACTACTTTTGACTTAAAACCATTTTTTGTCACTCCATACTGAACTGCCAAAGTGGATTTTAGGCTGATGTTGAATTTTATGCAGTACACAGTGGTTGATTAACCTACCGTTTGGTCTCCCTAATCAGCTAGATAGGGAAGATTTCCCTGCGGACTGTGGTACTATTATGAAATAAGCTGAACTGTTCATTCAAATCTATCAGTGATTCCTGGATTGCTGTGTTATATATGCTACCAATTGTGATAACTGTTTGCACCTTACCTCAGATGCAATCATTTTTATCTTTATTTTTATATGTTGGAATTTTTATTGATTAAATTTATTACCAATTTATGCACTGGTGTTCGATTACATTTTATTTCAACCATCACAAGTGATTTTATCTTATTTTATTTTACAAGTAGTTTTTATACCTTTGCAGTCTATTTATTCCATGGTTGCCTACTTTTGCAAATGAATATCAGGGAGATTGTAAGAGCACTATCAAGGTGCTGCACCAAAGGGGTGTGTCCTGTAGCGCCAAAGAGGTGTGTCATGTGAATAGCTCCACCCATAGGTGTATCTAGCACTGCCAGGAAAACGATTTTACAATAATAATGTCAGTATTTATTGATTATTAAATTGTCAGTGAATACTTTCATTACTATCTTTATAGAAAACCTAAAAGTGACGCTGCAGCTGATTAACAAGATTCTTTCATTACATCTTGGCCTCCATGAAATTGGTCATCTCCATTGACCTCAATGGATGAAATTAGAATCAGGGAGATTACCAAACACTTCAGGGAGTCAGGGAGATCACCCAATCTTCAGGGAGTCTCCCTGATATTCAGGGAGAGTTGGCAACTATGATTTATTCCTTAACCTATTCCAGTGCTATCAAACTGCTCTTTCTTTGTTTAAAATTGAATTCTTCAATTGTGTATCTTTTATGACTATCAGATGGTTATTGAGTGGAGCGGGCGGGTGCCATTCTTGCCAAAGGTAGATCCGCTTCTGAGCACCTGCCATCATGTTTACACAGTTAACTGTTTGGGCGTGATGTTGGAGATTTAATCTAACATCGCACCCAGAAGTACTTCTATGAAATTGCGTTATGTTGCATAATTTGAATGCATATCAGACAACATCACACCCAAAATGCAACATCGCTCAATTGAATCACGGCCAATGTTTATTTTTATTTTTTAACGTCAACTTGACATACTTCGGATATATTGAGCTTGAAGTTCAGTATAAGTAAAAGTAAACCAGGGCTTCCAGCACAGAACAGTGACTATAGTCAATCTTCCTAACCTGGGGGCTTAAAGAATAATGTTGCTTACTGCCACTTGATTGATAACCTACAAAAACCAATCACGAGCTACCGGATGGGCAGGGTTTCTCACTGGCGCCTAAGGAAACAATAAGTGGTAATTGAGCCAATCACCTGTTGCTCCGTCATGAAAGACAAGTGAGATTACCAATAGCAGACTTAGCTTGGTTATAAGGGCTGGCCCTGTGACCGGCCGCACTATCTCTCATCAAGATGGCGGCGGTGTCTTCGGCATCGGCACTGCGTGGGGCAGATTATGAAAACGGTTTACGCGGTGGTGCTGGTTCAGGCAGTGTCGGTCAAGACACGGGCGATGACGAGTCTATGGGTCGCGGTGGGCTAGATCTCGATCTTGAGTTGTTGGGCCCCGGAAGGAGAAGCCGACGGATAGGGGGAAGAGTAACGACAGGGAGGAGATCGGGAGGGCGAGGGAGCACTGGGAGCGGAGGTGCTGCGGGACTGGAGGAGCTAGAGGAAATAGAGATGGACGAGGAAGAGCCTGGGGAGCTCCGGGGAGATCCAGCTATCGAAGACCCGGTAAGATGTCGAAAGCCATAGGCCTGCATAAGCAGCTGAGAAGGGGAGGGGGCTTAGAGAGCACCAGGTAATGGAGGCATCGAAACGGGTGATGTGAGGAGTGTTTCCCAAGAAAGCGGTGCTAATCCCTTATTTTTGGCGGGTTTGGGGTGTCTGATTTTTGCTCTGCGTTGTGAATTTGTTCCCATTTAAAGGCTTGCTTATTCAGGTGACTTGTATAGCGCCAGTATAATAGGCAGGTCATCGGCGACAGGCCCTGTCCCATCGGTCTTTGGAGCCTCATTGTTTGTATTGTATAAAATGATTGTTTTAGCCTTGTGGGGAAACGATTGCAGACATGATAAAAACAGGCACGGTCCACGCATTCTTTGTTATTGTATTCGCATTTGTATGTCTACAATCTGGTGACCTACTGTTTGGTGTACAGGAGCTTGAAGCAATCAAAGCCCGTGTTAGAGAAATGGAAGAGGAAGCAGAGAAACTGAAGGAGCTGCAAAATGAGGTAGAGAAACAGATGAACATGAGCCCTCCACCTGGCAATGGTAAGCTCTATTGTCTTGTTGTCACTAACTGCAGAATAGTAGTCATCTTGTTTCTGTAATACTCCTCGGTATAAACTGTTTTGCTTCATACTTGTTACCCAGAAAGAATTGGGGAATGTGCAGACTTTTTTTTGGCCTTTATAAAAGCCTGCCTTAAGAACCAGAGCAGGACCAATAATCTGACTATTGCTTTTATGTTAAGCTATGCTAACTCTTCTGTACACAAATATTTTACAGTGCCTTAATTTTAAAGTAGCTTACTAAAACCATATTAAACATTTTACCAAATGTTCTGGTACCAAAGTATAACTGCTATTTGACAGGTATATTTAGCGCTACAGATTAGCAAATATTTTTTCCATTAGCTGTTCATAAATACACTGCAGGATAAAAAAATTAAAGGTTGAAATATAATTTAAAGTTCCTAGGTGGCTGATGCAATAAATGAATTGCAACAACATTTTATCCTTTAAATTAGAGAATAAACTTAAGTTGCTAGCTGCTGAGTATAAATTAAGATCAGCCTTAAAAGGAACAGGGAGAAATCTCCAAATCTTGGAGAACATGTACAAATTTCTTGGTCTGGGGAAAACTCAGAAGGATGTTTCTTCAAATGGAGACCCACAGGTTTCTTCTGAGTGATCAATCTGGCTGGATTGGCAAACCCATGCCTGCAGCATGGTTGTTAGTAACCAATTCCAGGTGATTTAGACAAGGTCTGAGAAGAACAAGTCACCTGTGATAGAATGGATAGTTAAGACAGCACTTCTCAAACAGGTTGGGACACTTGACCTGATTCAATTGCCCACAATCCACAATCGCTATTCTGTTTTCAGTGAATTTACGTTGCAGATGTGCGCATTAAGATCTATGCTTTTTACTTACCATAATAGATGGAGAAATGGTGCACTTCACGCTTTTTCCTTTCTTTGTGGACAATTGAATCAGGTATTTGGTAACTAAGCTATGCTCACCTTGTGGTTTAAGACTCTAAACTGAAGGTTGTGTCGCTAACAATTTTTTCCCTGGGTAAAGGTCCCGTTATTGACAAAGGCTGGGGGTGATAATCTCTGCAGGAGAGCCTGCAGCTAACCTTTTTTGGCTGGCTGCTGTCTCTCTGGCTAGGCTGTAAAAAATAAAAAATGTGGAAAAACTATTTTGAGATGTTATGCAGTGCCATGCAGAACCTCTCACGCTGACATGCTGTTGTGCTGTGTTCTCTCTCCCTCTGTCTCGGTATACAGCGCTGTATACCCAGACAGGGAGAGAGGACACAGTGCTGCTGGCTGTCAGTGTGTGGTGTTCTGCAGCGCTCTGCCTTCTCTCCCTACATGTTAAATGTCTGTCCAGCAGTCATTTTACACACACACATGGCACAGTGCTGAAGAACACTAGGCACCCCCAAAAATTGCAACTAGGGTCCGATTATAAATCAGGAGTTCCATTCGATGAGATAATCAGACCCTCGCGTTCTTAGAGCTTTTATTGGCATTTAAAAAAAACAAAATCTTTCCCACGCACTAGAGGAATATTTGACCCAATCCATGATGATTGTGGGCCGATAATTGCTCTAGTGTGTAGCCAGCTTAAGGCTCATTATTAAGTTTGTTACACAGAGTATATTTAGGGTTTGTGGTGTGTATGCAGATACAAACATACAGACAAATATATTGCCTTTTCTGCTTTAATAACTTCCCCTGTGTGTATACTCCAGATTGTCCATGGACCCTTTATTGCACACCTAAACAAATCATTCTGGATTTGATTTGCTTATATATTCAGCCAATTTCTTTAGTCATGGCTTTCTAGATATCTAGGGCTATCTGAAAGTTGTATTTAGACTAGTCTACTAATGATGCAATTACTGCAATATTTTGTGTAGTATGAATCTACACTTCATCATATTGCAGAAACTAATTGCTTGAAAAGTAAAGAAAATGTCAGTTTCCTATGTAACCGTTTTCATAAACGATTCTTGTATGTATTTAACATGAAGCAAAATAGTTCAGACTATAAATGTGCAGCTTAAATGTAAATTGGGCTCATATAATTTTTATTGTAACACCAATATAATCCATTAAATATCAGTTTCCACTCCCTTCATGATTGCTCTCTTGCTATTGCTTACCATTTGCTTCACTAATTGGGAGTACTTTTGTTCTGCAGCTGGCCCTGTTATCATGTCAATAGAAGAGAAGATGGAAGCTGATGCTCGATCTATATACGTGGGAAATGTAAGTTAATATAATTAAAGCAATTCTGTGTAAACGCTTTTCCTGCTTTAGATATTATGCCTTAATACCAATACAACAAGTCGCTAGTCTAGAATCTTTCCTATTTTAATATGCTCCTGTACAGGTTGATTATGGTGCAACAGCTGAAGAACTTGAGGCACATTTTCATGGCTGTGGTTCTGTCAACAGGGTGACCATTCTTTGTGACAAGTTTACAGGACATCCAAAGGGGTAAGTGCTTAATGAGACATGTATGACATGTCCAATACTGTTATGAAGTGATGCTAAGGTGTAATCACTCTAATCGACACGATAAACATTCATCTTTAAGAAATTGCCCGTCTTTGATATGTTAAGTTAATTTGGACTTCCTATAATGCCATCTTGCTATGTTAGCAAGAGTGTTATAATCAGTTTTGCTGATGAGGGAGGACTGTTAGAGCCACTAATTTAATCCTGAAGAAAACGTAAGGGCTGTGGCCTTTACAGGGAATTGGATTGGATCTGCAGAGAAATTGAATGTTTCAGAGGCACAAGGAGAAATGGCTTGATGACGTCCACACAGGAAGTTAAGATACTAGGTGACTAGAGTAGCAAAACGCAAAATGTGTTTTCTGCAAAACACAGGTAATCCTGTAGTTGGGGATCATTTGGGACAAAGATAAGGCTCACAATTCTTATTACATCCATCTGCCCACATTGCATACATTGTATGGACAAAAGTATTTGGCCACACCTGTTCAGTATTGAGTTCTGGTGATTCATTAAAACCCATTGCCACAGGTATAAAATCAGGCACTTGGCCATGCAGTCTCCATTTACAAACATTTGTGATACAAAATGGGTCGTTCTGAAGAGCTGTCACTTCGTGTGGTGCTGTTATAAAGTGCCACCTTTCCAGTAAGACTGTTCTTGAAATTTTAATTCCTACTCTATATTCCATGGTCAGCTGTAATGGATATTAGAAACTTAAAGCGTTTAGGAACAGCAACACAGCCACAAAATGTAAGACCTATGTAATATCCGAGCAGGGTCAATGACTGCTATGGCACATATTGCATAAAAGTTGGTAACACATGGCCGATTCTATAGATGCCAAGTTCTGACCTTCCACTGGCAGTAATGTAAGCACAAAAACTGTTTGGATTCTTTATGGAATGGGTTTCCATGGCCAAGTAGCTACATTCAAGCCTCACATCAGTCTGATGGAGTGGTGTAAACCACACAGACATTGGACTGTGGAGCAGTGGAAATGTGTTCTGTGGAGTAATGAATAACACTTTTCGATTTGGCAGTCAGTCTGCCAAATCGTCACTTTCTATACAAGGTATTTACAGTGCGTGTGGGTGTTAATGGTCAGGCCTCTGAATAATTTTGTCTATGTATTACAGTTCTCACACGAAATATTATCCCTTTCCTCACATTACACCCTTCCCAATTCTGTTATTGCCTATACCACAGATTGTACCTTTACCCCCTTTTGTTATATCCCTATCAACATATTAGATTTACACCCTGCTGGTTTAGCCCTCTGCCCAAGTACACCTTCCTCCCTTCTGTTATAATTCCTATTCACATTATACATTTTTCACATTGTTATCCCTCTCCACAAATGATAGATTACACCTTTACCCCCTTCTGTAATATCCCTCTGCACTCTACATATTACACCTTTCCCCTTCTGTTTTGATATCCTCTCCACATTACACCATCCCCATGCTGTTATATCCGTTTCCATGTATTATACCATAACCCTTTTCTGGTATCTCTCTACACCTTACATACATGCCTCTTAACATTGCTGCAGCATACCTCAGCCCTTCTCAACTTCCTATAGCTCCTTGGCTTGTCTTCTCTCTGCAAGTAGGAAGTTTCACCTCGTCTGCTCGTGTCTGTATTGACCAGCAGTGTTCTGCTAATCCTGCTAATGTGGGATATAGGAGGCGGCAGAATAGATTTACACACCTGCCTGGATCTGCACAGCTGTGTGCTGGCTAACAAAGTTGCGCGTTCCACCAGGTTTGTGTACCACAGGTTGACAACCCCTGGGGTAGTCTAAGCTCTGCAGATCACTTCGTTTATTATGTTGTAGTCCACTTTACAGACGCTCTTAATGACCTAAACTACTTCAATTCATAATATAATGTATTTTAACTTTTGGACCATTTTCTTTCATAATGTGTCTGGAAAAATATGATGTATAATAGCTTTCCAGGCTTATAGCCTCCTGTTTACATGGTTTCACAATGAGTAGTTTTCTGTGTTTTATGGTTTTGCGGCTATAGTGTTAGGGTTGTAAGCCTTTGAGGTTTTATCGTGTGCTTAATCGTTCTGAAATGCTTTTTTTTTTTTTTTTTGGTTTTTTGCAGGTTTGCCTATATTGAATTTTCAGATAAAGAATCAGTCCGTACATCCATGGCGCTGGATGAGTCCTTGTTTAGAGGCCGGCAGATAAAAGTAAGTGTGTGCTGATATATTTGAGATTTTTATAAGTCTATGAAGTTGATTGTTCCTTGATGTGACCCCATAATTTGTTTAAAAATGTTATCAAAGTGTAATATAAAATAGTTGCTATAGACTTGCTAGTTACAATGGTAATACTATGAAGTCTGACTGCATGCCGATATTCACATAATCTTTTTTTCAATGCCACTTGTGTACTGTAGTGACACGCTTTTTTTTTTAAATACATTTTTTGGTAGTACTGTAATGGCAGTATATAGTCTTCTGTTCGATGCAGCATTACCCATAATATACCCTTCAGGAAAAGTACAGAGAACTTCTGTTAATGTAGGGCTGCCTAATACAGCTTATACAGGGTATTATTGATACCTTTGCAAATGCTGGAGAAAACGAAAAATAAAGTGTTTTTTCAATTGATATTAAGTTATCTGTTTTCGAAGGTGGTTCCCAAAAGGACTAACAGACCGGGCATAAGCACAACAGACAGAGGCTTTCCACGGGCAAGATACAGAGCCAGAGCATCCTCCTATAGTTCCCGTTCCAGATTCTACAGCGGCTTTAATGCCAGACCAAGAGGACGCATGTACAGGTCTGGGGCTAATCAATAAAGGAAATAATAGAAGGTCCGTGCACATCTAAGTGGTGGACCACCACCAAGTCTCTCTGCTTACACTAAGCTTATTTTTTTCAGGGGTCGTGCTCGAGTGACGTCATGGTATTCTCCTTACTAAAAATATAACTTTAGGAAGACCTGAAAGGCAAAAACACAAAAAATGAAAAAAAGAAGACTGGAATTTTAAGTGTTTATTAAAATCAGGCCCCTTGTGGGCTGCCCTTTTCCTGTGTGCTCCCATGCCTCATGTACATCCTTCAAACACTGTCTCAAGACTGGTGTGGTAGGCCAGGCTCCTGATCCTTAATGTATGTTGGTAAATTAGGTTTGCTGTTCTAAGGCTCGGTGTGAATGTATTATCTGTCCCTGGTTTCTCCTAGAGTGTTTGTTCCATGTGGGGTATTACCAGAGTATCATCTGAGTGTTTATTGATTGGTTCCCAGCCTAGTGGGTCAGTTGTGGGGATGATGGGTGATATCTGCTAAACATCCTGCTGTTTCCTTTTTTTTTTTTGCGTGTTTTTATCTTTGCAGGTTTCTTTCTATGGGAGAAGCTTGTTTCCCGGAGAGACTCAGCTGCCCCTCACAACAACCTTTTCTTTAGTTTTATCTAGCTCAGATTCCTGCATACTGTTGGAAGAGACGAGCTGGGCATCTTTTGTGTTTTAGACTGTTCTTGTTTTTTGTTTTTGTTTTTTTTTTTATTTTTTTTAGATTACATTTTTTTTTATAGTGGAAGGCAGGGAAAAGGAGAAAAATAAAAAAAAAAGTTTTGGTAAAATGGATACATGTTTGCTTTTGTATTATTTAAAAGGTTGGTATTTTGTATCTCCGTAGGCCTTAATGTTAAACTTTTCTACCCATGTTCAAACCTTGGTCCTGCCTAATCATTGTGCATTTTCCATATGCACATAGATTAAGTCCACATGTGAGAAGGGAGTGGACTCCCCTCATGTTCTGAGTTCTGGATACACTGCCTTAAAATCTCCACTGAATGAGTAGAGTTCTCTACAATAGGAGTTCTGATGCAGAACTTCTAAATTCTTAGATCTGGATTGGGCCCCTTATCTGATTTCGCTTTCTATGATTTGGCTATACATATTTGTAATGATTCTCCATCATTCGTTTGACATTTTGGCTTTATATAACAGTGTAATCTTTAAAGCCAGAGTTTACTATTGGTGACATTGTTCAAGGGATTGCTTTAAAACTTCAGTGGTGGTGAAGCACTTTAGCAAACCCATGAGGTGCACCAGCTGCTTTAAATGCAACTTATGTAAAGACTGACACTAGCAATGTGTTACTTCAACCAAATTTAAAGTACACTTGTTTGTATGAGTGTGTGCACATGCATACATAAACACACACCAAAATAAGATTGTACATGCCACATAAATATTAAACTAGATAAAGTTTTCTGTCACTTGATTAAAATGTGATGCGGTTTTATTTTTATTCCACACTAGACAATTTGCCTTTATACAAAATAAATATTAAGACTTAAACTTTCAATGTTAACAATACCAGAAGCATTTGGTAATAAATTCTGGGCATTGTATACTGCCTTTGCGTTGTAACCCCCTATAATGTTCATTTACATCCATAGGTCTACACCAAAAGTGTCCACTTCAGCTGGCCATCTTCTGTAAAAGGTCTGTAAAGCTTTGCGCACAGGTACACAACACAGACACACTGACTGCCATAGCTTTGAGTGCAACAGGGGATGGATACAATGCAGCAGCCTCCTTTGTTGCCAGAACAACTTCCTTCAGTGATTGGCATAGGGTTCCTCCCTCCCCTGCCAGTTTAGCTTGCAGTTGTGTACAGTTGAGCAGCCGTCCAAGTGTGTCACCAATGAACACTAATTTATGTGCAGCAATCACCAATTGCTTTCCATGCCCTACAAAAACACGCGGGGGCTGTGAGCTTGCACTGGCTAGGAATGTGCCCACACAGGCTTGAAGATTGTGGAGATGTCCATTGCATTGAGATGCATAAAAACGCAGCAAGTGTTGGTCATCTTCTGAGGGCTCTGGATAGATTTCAGCCTGAGGGAGGGGAAAAAACAGTTTAAGCCTATCGTAACAGGAACTTTTCACAAGTCATTGCCTGGTGTTTGTGAAATACCTTATCAAATGTAGGTATGTATATAATTTATTACAATAATATATTGCTGTCTTATGGCAGAACATGTAGGAAGCTCTTTATCTTGAGTGTCCTTCATACTTATTGGGCCTGATTTACAAATATAGACCTGACCGAAACCATATTGAACTGCAAGAGGAGGCAGATTTAAATTGTGAAACCAGAATTAAAATTGAGAGCTGAAGCTTCTTCGCTCAACTCTGTTTTATAAATTTAATATATAGCTATGCTGTCTTTGAGTTCTGTGAGCAAAAGCAAAGTATTTCCCTGCATGCAAAAGAATTCAAATTAATTAGCACTCCCCAGCATTACAAAATGGTTAGGCAGAACTGCCCCCTTTCACCTGTTTTGCACTTACTCCCAAACTCCCAGCCCCACTGCTTTGATTCTGCTCATCTGATTCTTTGCTTCCTGGTTGTGCCCACACAATTGGGGGTTGGACCTTGTCTGTGCTGTAATATTCCCTTCCCCATTCCTATAACAGAGCTGTTTTATATCCATATTCCACTGCCCAGCTATACAATAGTTACCAGTTTATAAGAAAATATATGAATATTGAAAATAGAGAGGAGTCTATGGCTGGAGTGAAAGGGCATGTTGTGCTCTTTCCACAACTCTACACCTACTGACTTGTTCATACATTATTACAGGTACTTGGTTATCCTGCCATTACCATGAATCACTACACTGGTCTTGTTTCATGCAAAGAAATACTAAGCCTTAAGCAATATTCTAAAACATATGGTGATCCTTGTATGAATCTAGGTAATTTTACAGTAGTATAACTGCAATGTACAGGCATTGTTAAAGTCCCTACAGCAGGGGTGGCCAAACAGTCGATCGTGATCGACTGGTTTTCTGCGGACTTGCGACCAGTCGATCGCAAGGGCCGGCTCCACCGGGGGATGCGGTGCATCCAGGTGCCATGCTGGATAGGTGCTAATACACCAGAGATGGATGCTGCTGTAAAACAATGTAAGGTGCTCTCATCACTGATCTACGCCTCGGCCAGGATGGCACCTGTGGCTAAGGGGTAGATACGCCCCTGCCTGTCGGTTTTTTAGCATCCAGCCGCAGTCTGGCTCCAGACACACTCCCCCCCTTCAGGTTTTTTTTTTTACACCTAACAGGCTGCATCCTCCGAGCGGGACTGCGGCTAGAATATGAAGTCCAGTGGAGTCCGAGACTGAGAAATAAAGTCCTGTGGTTACAGCCTTGGGGGGGGGTGGCAGGCGGTGCTGGAGGCACATGATGGGAGTACTGGGGGGGGAGGCTTGTAGAGCCTGGAGGCACATGATGGGAATACTGGGATTAAAATGCAAATGGCTATTTGGATGCCCAGATTCTTTTGGGATATCCTGGAAGAACTTATACACTCTGATACTTTGCTAGGAGCGCTGGACCCATAGAGACACCCCTGGGTGCTGGATACACATGATGGGGATACTGGGTGATGGAGAGACATGATGGGGGATACTGGTTGCTGGATACACATGATGGGGAGCTGGAGACACATGCTTGGGGATACTGGGTGCTGGAGAGACAGGATGGGGGATATACATCTACGTATAGTGAAGTAGGACACTATTGTATAGTGGTGACTGATTTGCATTGTTTTATTGTGGTTACAAAATCAAGATACAGAAGCAGTATGACTGATGAACATTTAAAATACTGCCTTCATATATGCCTAACTAACTTGGAACCGTCGTTTAGCAAGTTAACACATGAGACATGCAGCCTCATGCATCAACTTCACATTGCCAATAACTTTATGTGCAAAACACCCTTTAATTAGGCTAACATTAATGTTTAGTTTGTTTTTTTTTGTGTTCATTGGCTGATAGCCCCCTAAAAAGTGTTGCATTATGATTATTTTGGACTATGGTAGATCTCAAAAGATTTTTTAAATTTAGAGTATATCCCGAAGTCCGAAAGTCTGACCACTCCTGCCCTACAGGCTCTGAATTGGTACCATCAGGAAAATGAAAACTTCAATTAAGTATAAAGTACATTCTTCTACAGTTCTGAAATGAGTAGAACAGCAGCAACAGCTTATGCTGGATATTTCACAAGGTTATGTGCCAATTTTATTGATGGACACATCCCAAAGGGCGTTTTACCTAAGGCTTCACCAGCACCAAGACTTTTCTCACAATCTCCCTTCCCTACCACAGGCAAGACGAACTTAAAACCCCAAATGGGCCAAACAATCAAAGTCTAATATTGTGTGGGCGATAAGAAAAGTCTCATCCAGCCTCCCTAGTATTTCCCATCATGTGTCTCCAGCCTCCCCAGTATTCCCCCGTCATATGTCGCCAGCTCCCTGTAATTCCACATTCACGTCTCCAGCTCCCAGTAATTTCCCCATTCATATGTCTCCAGCTCCCAGTAATTTCCCCATTCATATGTCTCTAGCCTCCCCAAGATATACTTTACTTACCTTTGATGTCTTCCCTCGGCTGCTCAATGGGCCTGATCCAGAGCTACGAAATTGCTGTCCGACGGGCGAGCGTACGACGTTTTTTTGCGTATTTTCGTACGAAAATTCGCACTGTGCATGCCCAGTATGACAGCTTCCGGTCGGCTGGACGACATGAGCGTATAGCGGTCGTATTGTGAGAGAAATGGTCGCTCGAGGGGCGTGCGTTCAGTACGACGGTCGCCTGGGCGCTCGTTTTACAACACGGAGGCGGGGATAGCCATTTAAATTGTACAGTATGGGCGTGCTAAGCCCGTACGCTTTGCATATTATGTGCGAAAATTCGTAAGGCCGACGGTAGTACCCAGTGTAGGGTATAGCCGCCGTAAGCAGGTACTTTACAATGGGAGTGTCAGGGGCGTGTATGTTTATACGCACGGGCGAACGTAC
>WWET01000071.1:1209083-1219241 GCA_011038615.1 Limnodynastes dumerilii | reverse complement strand
CGCCGGGCGAAGCTAGGGTAGCCTTCAGCCGGCGTAAGGAAGGGGCCATATGCCCGCACAGGGGGAGTGTCAGGCCAGAGCACCGATGTTACGCTGAGCGCTACAGCGCTCAGTGTAACATCGTAGGTCTGGATCAGGCCCAATAATCCAACATAGCACAAGAGCAGTGTTACCCGTTGTAAGATCCAAGCACATAGCAAGATCCTGGAGCAGCTTAAGACCAGGTGGTACCATTTAATTTCCCCTGAGGAAAAGGTCCAGAGAGAACACTGTGCAGGTATGTTCACTTTATTTTGAAAATTAAAGTTAAAATTAAAGTAATTATAAATCATCTGATACAGCAGAGTCAATCCTTCCCTCCCTAAAAATGTGTTGTTTTAGTAATGATAATGAAACTTAAGAGTATGCTGCCATTAAAGACATGCAATGTGCCTTCTAACCAACAAATCATTCTAGAAAGTTAGCAACATGTCTCTCACCTGTAGATGAACATAGTGATTGTCTCTGCACTGAATCCTCTCATATTCACAATGTGCATCCTCCCCAGGATCACAAGAAGGTTGATTCATAATAGGTGGTGGAGGCAGAGGTCGGTCTTGGATGCTACCTTTGCGGTGTGAAGCAGGTGAGGCGGTGGGTATAGCAGGAAGTGGACGACGGGAAAGGCTTTCACTGGATGAAAGTCGAGGTCGTGGGAAAAGGAGGCCAGCATTGGTACTAACCAGTGCTACAATACATCCACTCTGCTCCAGAATTAAATTAACCAAAGATATCCTATTACTTGGCTCCTGTAATGCCTGCAAAGCATGTTCCAGTTGTTCCAGGTGTCCTGAGATTTCACGATGCAGCGAGGGGTCTGAAGCTTGGCAGGAGTGGAGAAGAACAATCTGTGCTAAGCCAACAAAATCTTTCAAGGCTTCCACCTCCTGAGCTCTTCCTTGAATTTCTAAGCCTCCCCGTTTAGATACCTCCTCTAAACCTTCTCCCATGAGTGCCATTGTCCTTTGTAGTTCCTGGTGCAGCATTCTCAGTGCCTCCACAGTGGTAAGGCCATCATTACGAAGATCCCTAGACAGCAGAGAAGGCAAACTGGACTCTCGACTTCCTGCAGAATCTGCTGATCGAGCACTACCTGTGCTAGATATTGAAAGCCGATGGGTCATAGGTGGTTCAAGAGTTTCTGGTAAATGGCCACAACTAAGAATATCTTCAGGTGCTTCATATAGGTTCTGAAGTCCTGACACCCGTTTTAAATTAGAAGGCATGGAATAAATTCCTTCATCTTCCTCTAGCTCCTCTATGGCTACATTTTGAAACATTGGTGGCACATCGTATATATCTTCTGCAATCTCCTCATGTGGTAGAGCATCCACCTTTTTTACACGCAACACAGGACTGTCGTATGTTTCGGATATGGCCTGTGCATCTCTTAGCAGCATTGATGGCTTGTCATAAACCTGCAAGACATGGTTAGAGGTTTATTTTTAAATTGTAATAAAGTGGTTGTAAAGGTTACAGTGCACATCTATTATGCAAATTGAAATGAAGAAATCACAATTTAATCAAGCCGTTATTAATTTATACCTGAAATATTTAGTGTCCTCACCTCCTGTGTGCAGAGTTGAGATGTCTCAATCTGACGTGGAGAGTTGTAGATATCATCTTGAGATGTGATAGGTGATGAGATGCAGAGGCGTGCAATTGAGGGTACCTGATATACCTAAAAACAGCAAAAATGAGTCTTCAAAGAATTAACTGTCATGCAAGCTAGTTATGACTTTTCAATGTTTTTATCTCACCTCAGAGCATGACTCTGACGTATTCTGCAAATGCTCTATCTTCTTATCTGGGTTTGGTGATTTTGAGGTCACTACTGTAGCTCCAAGAAGACGGGGTGCCTGATACTCATTTTCCTGAGACTCTGTTTCTGGCAAAAGTCGTAATCGATTTCCAGGAGCAATTCCTTGTTTTCCTCCAAGGGAACAACGCCACCATCCACCAAGGGAAGGAGCATCCCGTTCTAGAACCAACATTACGTCACCTCTACGAAAACTAAGTTCTTCAGGGCTCTCGGCTGCATTATCATACAAGGCCTGTGCCAGCTGTGCCTGAAGAGGATATAAATATAATGTATGTTTACACACTACTGCAAACCTTTCTGTTATGTTGAATAACAGATATCAACTCATGACATAAGAGACAAGTTAATGTGAACATGTCCGAAGACCTTCCTCTCTAATAACTTTTTTATGATTAGTGTTTATTTATATTGTTTTATTATTGTAACTTGCATTATCACAAATGTTCATCAAGATATATGTATAACATCAAAGAGGCTCATTTTTCAATTGACAAATAAAATATAGTAATATTAACCAGGTAACAGGAACAATTATTTATTTATTTGATTGACAAAATTTATTTGACAGTTTACTAACGGGCAGCCTTTAAATTAATACTTTAAATCAAGAACAGACAGGACACACACACACACACACACACACACACACACACAATACATAATATAACTAAAATACACACAAGTCTAAAACGATCTCCAGCACAAAGACAATACAAATCAAGAAGAATGCTTAACCCTGGAAGAACGTTTTGCACAATAACATAACGTTGCACAGTAAACAGATCCAAAAGTTCATCCTGATTAAAATAAATATGTAAATTAATTCAGACACAGCCAATTTAATCCAGAACAGGGGAAGGGGTGCCAATACTGATAATCACTGTGTAGTAGAGCTAACGTCCAGAAACGGTAATATCATCTACAATAAACAGCATTATACTAGACCAGGAAAAGACAGCTGTGTACTGCCCTATTGAAGCTTGCTTCTATTTCTACATACAGGCAGCTGTCATTGTATACTAGTTTCTGAAGGTTAATGCTATCAGTATTTCATACGATCACCTTCCTCACCCAGCCATGGCTCTCGCCCATTCTGCTGTAGGCTCCTGTCTCTTTAAGAGAACAGAACATGTGGCGGTGACATCATCTGATACAGAATAAAGAAAAAAGGAGCTCTGTGTCCAAGTCAATGCCCAGTATAAACCGGTTCATGAACATTGCTCACAGATAGAAAATTGGATTAGCAGCAGATACACTTGTGCATTTCTCCTCTCATCCTGAGTTTGCAGCTTCTCCACTAACTCTGCCATATGAAACATAGATTCAAAACCCCCATCAACCCCTCTTCTAATACAAGCACTAAGCCTGGCTCATAGAATGATGAAAAATGCTGAGCTTATAGTTTAGTATGATCACTGTGCACCAATCAAAATTAGGCACAGACTTAGTTCTTTGATGAATAGATTGTGAAAATGGGAAAATCATTAAAACTTGTCTTTTCATTTTGTTATGACTTACGTCATATATTAGATGTACCTCACTGTAACTATGATACATCTGTATAAAATGTACTATTGTTTCAAGAACATCTCTACAAACAGCATAATATTATAATAGATGTTTCACATAAACTAGAATTGTATAAGCATCTGACAAAAATGAATGTAACAATAAACAGAATTAAAAGTATGTTTTTCCATTGCAAAACTTACAGGTTCCTCAGTGGTATTTAAAGTTTTGGGAAGGATTTCACTTGAATATTTGGCCAATAGATTTGGCCAAGGAACTTGTTGGATAATCCTGGCAGCTCTGTCTTACATTACAACATTAATTGTATCCAGTAGAGAAAACCACAAGAGCTAACTCCAGGGCTGAATAATGCAACCATTTCCGAGAATAGATAGGGTGGATGCACTTAGTAGTAAGTGAAATCCATTCCATGCCAGTGATTGTGCAGCCTCAGCTTGTCATGCTGGTGAAATGTAGAATATAAAGCTGCAATATAGAGATGACATTACTACATGGGGGAGCAATGCAAAGCTTTGTACACCCCACTCTGATACTGAGCCACCACATGGACAGCCCTTTTAAAGGATCTGTACAATCTTCAGGCACCACAGTCCTTGCTCCAATGAAGCATAGTTTTTAATTTCCACTACAAACACATCAATCAGTTTAGCCAGGAGACAATTAAGCCTATCAGTATGTCTTTGGGAATTAATCAAATCACACACAACACAAGTATTATCCTGAGAGGGAACAAAGCCAAAGCACTATTGCTGATATAAATAAAATGTTACAATGCAACCACACCAACTAATGCTACCATTGACTCCTCTAATTTGAAGGTTGTTTGGGAGTCTTTTAATAGTGTTTCTTAATTTTTATTAATTTTAAACATAGTGTTTGACAAATATACTCCTTTTTTTAACCCAAAGAAATATGACAGAAAACACTAAAGTCCTACATGTTGTACAGGTCCATTTTACCATAAACACATTCCTACAATTATGTATGCTATGACAGACTGACATTATCCCATCACTGCGGACATGCCACAAATTCCTATCACCATGACACTGTGCTAAAATTACTTTCACACATTAATGAAGAGAAACGTGAGATCACTGCATTTGATACCCCATTAAAATGTTGATATTAATACTTGATATGTATGACATTTCCTTTATCTAGACTATGGGTGTCGTCAAGCATTTTAAAAATCAATGTGCTCAACACTGCAATAATCAAATTATATGAAGTAATACAAAGAGTAAATCACATGCCTGTCTTATCCTCTCCTAAAACTGCAGTGTTTATGGGCAAGAGTCTGCAGACCTTGGTAATACTTTATCAAAGTTAAATACAACAGACCCTGTCACACAGCATTTAAGTTCTATTTCAGAATATATGCATTTTAAAATGTGCTGTACATTCCAAATACAATAAATTGGCTATAATGTAGGCATGCAGGCCTCTAAAGATAAGAAACTGTGGCTACCTGAAAGCAAGAAAGTTTCTTGTTAACATAAATCCCACATATTAACCAGTCCCCTGACCCCCTCATGACAGTGTCACATTTTCATCTTTTAATGTCCATTCTTCCATTCATTGCTTTTTACTCAATCAGTCTTTGATAATAAATACAAATGAAGATCTCTCACTTGGAATCAACTCCAAAAGGGCCCTGTAGCACTGATGCTGTGCAGACTGGCAGCCACATGGGCAAGAGGAAAGAAAGAATACAAACAGAATTTCTAATATGATTTTTTTTACCAATGCAGTTTTAAAATACTGTGTAAACTTGTAACTTATTAGCAAATTGTGTGGTCAATAAATAATACTTAGTAATCATATAGTCCAACCACAAACTGATGCTTATTTATAGCATCCATGTTATAATAATAGTTTATGGCTTGCTTATCTTTCTTCCCCTCAAGTAAACAAAACCCATCCTATTGATTGTGCTATAGCTTTCCCGGTGATTAGAGCAATGCTATTATACATATAGTTAAACACAGCATTAAAATGAAAAATCTAAAATTAACAGTCTATGGAGTCATTTTTGTTGATCTATAGCTTACCCATTCGCCCTATATACACCCAATATTGCATTAAATATGATGTCACGCCACATGACTTTCTGGGAGACTAAGCTTCCCACACCAAAAAATAAGAAAAAATAAATACCAAATATAAAATATTCCTTTCCTCAAAATAAATGTTATCCTGTAAATAAACAAGCATCTCATTATGTATTTGCAGCTGAAATCACTTACTGGCATTGCGTCCTCTGTGCCAGTCACTCACATGCCATGGAGAAAGGAGTTTTACAAACACAGTGAAAGTGTCCTCAGACACCCTGGTACCTGGAAAAACAAATATAGTGCCAATATGACTCAGTGGAAGACGTTCAGGTAGGTCCATATGAACATACACAAGGATACACAGCAAGGTAATACAGTATGAGGAAGTGACTGCAGGTAGGGACAAGGGGTGAGTCATCAGGGCTCACTGGCACAAATATCCATTGAAAAATAAGATAGTTAGTAGTAGAGAAACACTGGAAGTGAGACATAGAGCTGGGGATAACAGAAGTACAAAGCTAGGGGGTCTTACCTCAGAAGTGAGAGTTCACAAATCTTGTGTCACGTAAAATTCTCTCTTGTCCTCCAACCCAGCGCTGGAAGAATGGGAGGATAGCAGGGGGAGGGAGGGAGCACAAAGGTGGGGGGAGAAATGGGAGGAGAGAGTGTGGGGAGGGTCAATGGAGGAGGAGAGGAGCCCCCGCGTCTGCCCAATTGTTTGCGGGCTATACTGTGCGACTACAGTGCGAGAGGGAGCACCCTAGGCGGGGGATGGGCATACGCTGCAAACACTGCTTAACACCTTCCCTGCCACTGATCTGAGGGGACCTGACTCACTATAGTCATATATAACCCTTTCCTTGCCGAAAAGCCTTAATTCACAAAGACACTGAAATGATAGCCTCCTTCCTCTCTGCTCTAATCTGCAGTAGCCGCCTTCCCGTAGTTATTGCCACACGGTTTTCGTGAACAACAATCTGTACAAATTACTAACAAATGTATTAATTAAATACGCTCTAAAATTGAGATTATAACACCTATCCTGTGTAAGCAAGACCCTTCTTCCAGCGGGAAGGCTACTGAATTAGATTGGCGTGCAAACAGAAGGTCTCTTGTTTGAGGGGACAGTCAGCACCAGCCTCCTTCATACACTATTCACACACAAGGCTCTTCTGTGCTCATATTCCCCATCCCCCTTCTTATTTTGAAGGTCTCTAAAAACCTCATACCAACTGTGTGTGTGTATGTCTGTCTGTCTATATATCTATCTACCCTTTTTGTGTGAATAAGACATTAGTGCTCATCTAATTTTATAAATTGTTATTAATGACACCATTATATTAAAATACTCCACTATTATATGCCTCAAATCTTTTTTATGTGTCACTGTGGTATCAGAGCAAAAATAGGTTCTGCCTGGTTGCTGTAATATTGTATACCCCCTCAAAATATCACTCTCCTCGTCTGTCGTTTGAAAATCTTTTAAGTGTGAACCCAGCTTTAGCTTTCAACATGCTTAAACGCTTCAGTTAGTACTGGTACATCTAAGAGAAGGTGCATATGGACATGTGTAATAAAAGATAACTTACAGAAGGGAGGTAAAATTGGATGTTGTCTACATAAAGGTGATAGGAGATGCTACACCATTAATCAAGACAGGATATAAGTAATTAGGAATGTGCAATAAGAACGTTCGCACTACAATTTTTACAGTTAATTCCACTTATCATTTCAGGTCTGTTAGACACCGGTATTTCTTTTGCCCCTATCAATAACATTTATTTAAATTCAATTTTAAATTAGTATTAATTATGATATGAAAGCAGAGTGTGATGTAAAGAGCTCTGAGGTAACTTAACAGATAATGACAATAAAGGTGAGATCCTTAGTGTAGTTCAGTACTATAGAACATTGCAGAATTGTAAATAATTCAGTTTCTTAAAAAATCTACAGCCCTATAAAAATGTTATTCAAAACCTTGAAAATATTTAAGCTGATGACTCCAGATACCTGTAATGACTGAGACGCACATGGCTGAATGCAAATGACCATGCAGCAATAATTACTCTGGGTTCTGTGTAAATAATCAATCCGACATAGTGAAGAAAATAGAGACAGGGACAAATATATGTTAGTTAAATATATAATTCATGGCAGTGTTTTCTAAAGTGCTCCTATATGTCCATGTGATAGATGTCTAAGAGCAAAGGAGAAAAATGACAAATTGTTTTGTTTATCTTTATTATGCCACTGTGTAACCACAAGCAATACATATTATAAATAAAATTACACCTCTGTGTCACCAGTAAACCACATACTGGGCCGTATGCAGAGCTCTTAAAGATCTCATATACGCAATCTACGCTGCAACAAGTAACGTAGATTACGTTACAAAATTACTGCGCATGCGCAGTAGAACATATCGGAAAACTCAGGCTGCAGATGCAATGCGGCCGGAGTTCTGCATACGACCCACAATGTATAATATAAACATAAATAGCAAATGTGGCTAAAAAGATTTGCCTCTTTGTATTATGACAATGGGTCTGATCAAGACTTAAGGTCGTTTTAAGTACACAAGCATACCCGAGCACGACTAAGTTTAATGCACTCCCCCTGGCACTTCCCTGGCACGCACGTAACTTAGTTGACTTAAGTGTTCTGAACCCTACATTAACTTATCTGTGATTGAACATAATGCCTTGTCATATGTACGTGCCTAACCCAACCCATACTGTGCAATTTAAATGCCTCCTTCCTCACACAATGTGTATTTTCGGCTTGCGTAGGGATGTCACACCCTATCGTACGGAGTTATGTACAAGTTACATACAATTACAGTTACGATGCACAACATCTGCTGCGTGCATGCGCACTGCATTCCCAAAGCTACATTTACGCATGCCGTGTGCGTAGATTGGCTGTCGTTATTAAGTCTGGATCAGGCCCATTGTTCTTGACTTTTAAGAGACTAGGCTTAATCCAGATCTAAGTGCAAAGTCTGTATTTTCAAACCCTGTACGGACTTTACTATAAAATATGCTGCATGGAGGAGATTAGTACACCCCCCCCCTTTCCCCCCCATGTACCCTACTTTCAGTATTCCACACAAAAACCCTTCCATGCAAAGTACTTGGTTTTACGTAATTTAAATGCATAGCATCAGGCGGTTGTATCCGGTGCAGAATTATTTGTACTGCGTAAGTGCAGTACAAGTTGAAAGGTGACTTACTAATCCAGTGTACGTAAGTTGCCTGTCTTATTAAGACTGGATCTGGACCACTGTAACCCTTTGCAGTTTCTGTTTACTATGAGGGTTCTTGATACAATTATCCTATTTATTATTTGCATGCATAAAACCATTAACAGCATCAAAGTATTTATGTTAATTAATAACAAATGCAGACAACTAAATGGATTTACTACAAAGGATAACACTATCAAACCAATATACATATCCTGACTCACGGCTTTATAAGATAGGAATGAGGTTTAATTGATGTGTATTAAGGAAGGATGTAAAAAAACAATAAGTGGGGGTTGTTTTTTATGTTATACTATTCCAATTTGGGGCAAATGGACTGGATCCAGACTTAAGTAAGTGCTTGAAATTAGTTACTCCTGGGCTAAACCATGTTGGTTGCAGGGGAGTCATATTTCATCTGTTGCAAACAGTATTAGAGTTGAGAGGTGATGTTTCCTTTCCCAAGTCTAAATAACAGTGTGATAGTAAAGCATGGTTGCTTACTTTTAAAAGCTTTGTTCCGGGAGATCCCTGAGGGAAATCATACAAGCATGCAGGGGGCAGGGTTTAATGACGCAATTTATCTAAATTGTGTCATTAAGCCCCTCCCCTTAACTATTAATTACTCATTTTGGGTTTTAATAGGGATGGGGGTGAGTCTTGACGACGCAATTTGCGTCATCAAGTCCCTCCCTGTCCCTAGCAACACTAGTATACTAGTCTTGCCAGGCAGGGGAGCAGGACTTGAGGCCGTGGTTTCATGGAAACCATGAGCCTCAAGTTCCTTGCGGGAGATTTGCCGGCTCTCCCGGGATACCGGGAGACCTACCCGAATTTCGGAATCTCCCAGACATTCAGGGAGAGTCGGCAACCCTGTAGTAAAGCTGGTCAGTATCTGTGTGTAAGCAATTCAAAGATATATCCATGCATGCAAAGAATACAATTAACTTGACTCCCCCTGAAATCAGCATGGTTTAGCCCAGGAGTAACTAATTTTAAGTACAAGTCTGGATCCAGCCCAATATCCTTGTTTTAGGAGTTCTATAGGAGAGGTATGGGTGAAGTGAGGTTCTACTCTAAATCCCTTCAGAGTATGTCACATTCGTCAGTGTGGTTATGGTTTAAATACTAAAATGCATAGCTTTTTGAAGAAAGTGATCAACTGAAAGTAAAAAACCATTAGCTTTGTTAAAGCATGCAAAAATAAAATGTGAAATAATAAAGTTCTATTCTTAATTTAAACGACATGCTAAAGTATCTGCTCAATCTAATGTAGTCAACCCCTGGGATACACATAGTAGGGGATGAGAAATCACCATCTAACCATCATTATTTGCTATAGAACTATAAAATAATGTCATGCACACAGTTTAGAAAAAGAACCAACATGTTTGCTGCTGATTCCACAAGAAGCGCTTGCTGTTTGTGTGAGTCTTTTTCCTTCTCTTTTCCTCCCTGAATCTCTC